>KZ651162.1:417923-432110 GCA_001010745.2 Gerris buenoi | reverse complement strand
CACTACTTATACCTTTTACGAATACCTTGCTTCCATCAATTAAAAGTTGTAGTCTGAAAAAACATAAAAATTCTTAGATTAGTTTCCTAGATTAGTTAGATTATTTCGCCAGAGTGAAATTGTTGTTTCCTCTCTTTATTTTCATAATTTTAGTATAATTTCTCAGTAGAAGTTGTCGCTGCCTAATGTGATCATGATCACGGTTAATGTTATCAACTTCTTACTGTGATTAAAATAGCTTGGAATGGGTTGTTACCAGTTATCAGTATTTTGTTTATTGTGATCTAAGTCGATATCGTTTGTATTTATGGTTTTGGGGGAAACGAGAGAGCTGTGGCACTGGCGTACTGATTTTTAGGTGAACAATATTTTTCTCTGAAAGTAAACCTCTTCGCACCTTTCCTTATTTCTAGGAATGCAGTACCTTCTGCTTAATATTATCGGACCGATAATGATATCACTCCAAAAGTGATCACATTAAGTGGCGTTTACCGTAGTTGTAATTAATAAATAATTAGAATGTCATATTTAAAATTAATAATTCTAGAGGCTGTAGGATAAGAATACAAGGTAAGATGATGGAATAAAATCATTTTCCTTCGAATAAGTTTTTTGTTACATTTAAACATTATTATAATAAAAAAAAGATTTTTTTATAGGGAACGTGCACGGGTTTCTTTCCTCTTATTGTGAAATGTAGGGAGAAGAAGTCGTATTTCAACAGTCATGGTATAATAGCCGTGTATGGAATGAAAATGTTTTCTTGAGAAATCTCTTGACTGTTCTCTTCATCTCGTTGTGGGGAAGTTAGACTTGAAGCAGCTCACGGTATTCATTAAAGAAAGTAAAATTTAATACGGCAGGGGTTTATTCGTCGGAAAGGTTGGAATCGTGTTTTCCAGTATGTTTGTCTCGAGTTATGTGAGGGTTTTTAAAGGGGGTTTCGAGTTGCGAGGGTGACGCCAAGAGAAGCGTGAAGACCCAGGGTTATATCATCTTACAAGGCTCCTCATTACCCGGGCTATAAAGGTCCTCTTGTATTATACTACGGGGCTTTAATACGAACCTTTAGCCCGCGAGCTACGTCGAGCCAAACGCCGTGGGCTCGTGTATCTCTCCAAGTATCTCGTTTACAGAGAGCGGGAGAGAGAGAGAGCCCCGGCACTATATTGGCCGTTATATGTCCCGAGGATCCAGTGTTAAATTCGAGCCTAAAAACCTCCGACACTGCACACTGGAAAAGGGACGAAGCTCTAAAACTAAGGCCCTTTTCTCGGGCACACACGGGGACCCAACCCCTTCCCAAACTTAATTAAATTCTCATTGTGTAAGGTTTTGATGCTTTAAGGAAATAAACCCCTCTCTCGTTGCCTTGTTGGCTCCTTCAATTAACTTGTCAGAGGAACCTTCAGGGGGCTCCTTTTAAGCTCCGAGACCTTAATTTAATCTGTCCGACTCGGCGAGTCTCTCGTTTACCTTAAGTCAAGCCTTCTTCCTGCACGCATAGGCTTTTCCTTGACTTCAAACTTCGCCGCAGAAATTGTTCTCGTCGAAGGTTTAAATCCAGAAAAGTTTCGTCAATTCTATAGAATCCTTGTTTGGTTTGACTGATCTTTCAACCTTACAAAGTTCATCAGGGAAACTCTACTCGTTGTTGACTATTGATATTGTCTAAGCTGGCTATTTAATTAGAACGGTTTGCTTTATCTGGTGGAAGATAAAAAAAAGTAATATTCCTCAGGTTTTCTGAATAACCTTCAGACTTAATGAGGTATTATATGATTAGGAGCTGCTAATAAATTGTTGGAACATAGTTGTTGGACCAATTTTAAATCTAGGAAATTGGTGAGTGGAATAAAGTAGAATAATAAATGGTTGATATATATTTATTGGTATATGATTGTGTGTGTGTGGTTCCAGAGCTAAGATCGGACTCCCCGTGTCATTCTATGCTGGGGCTTAGTCTGATAGTGGTGCTTTCCCCCACCAGGGGAAAGCACCATTAGACAGAAATTCGAGCCTTTGCTAGCCCTAAGGCCGATTTACACGTATTAAGTTAAGTGGTTAACTAAATTTTAAGTGACTTAATTGTTAGAAAGCGTTTACACGTATTCACACTTAATAATAGTAAGCTGTTTAGTTCACTAATAATGGACGTTGAACAATGAGTTCAAGTCATAAATACTGTCTTAAAAATTATTTTAAATTAGATTTTGGACGAAATAAAGTATGTATTTGTAAATAATATATAATTTTTGTCGAATAAAACATTTTTAAATAATATATAAACAAAGATCTGCAAATCTATAAGCGAGGTTCCGACAAACTTGTGCATTTAATTGTTGCGCCTGTTCAGTAATTAGCCACGCCCACCCACTAAACAGAAAAATAGAAATATTTCTATTTTACTTGTTTAGTTGCACGCTAAATTTTAACTTGTAACTTATTACTAAATTCATTGTTTACACGTATTAAGTCGCTAAGAATTTAGTTAAAATTTAGTTAACCACTTAACAACTTAATGCGTGTAAATCGGCCTTAAGGTCTACACTGCTTTCCTAGAATATTCTTGACTTGGCTTCCCCGTTACACTAGGTTAATACAATAAATTACAAAACGTTAATTTTAAGTTACCATTTAATTTGGTGTCACATCAATGGCTCATGTGTGTCATTAATGGCTTTAATAGTGTCCAATAAAATAATTATTCTTTTAAGAGGTTCTTTATAAGTCATTAATTATAGAACATGATATATAGGTTGATGGGATAATTACAAAGGCACTGTAACATACATGAAAAATTAAAAAAAAGGGAGAAGTAAGGCAAAAAGGTTGAATGAGGGGTACATAGGAAGTAGCAAGTCGATAATAGAAGGAGCTGTTGAGACGGGGTGCGAGGCGGTGGGGCGGAACAGCGTGGGGGTGGCTTGGCTCTGGGGCGCCCAGATAATCGGGAGGTGGACGAGGCGGAAACGAATGAAATGAATCGAGTGTGTTGCCGGTATCGAGGAAACGACGACGGGCGAAAACCTTCTGGTTGGAAAAATCTTGTCGAAGAGTGAAAATAAAAAAAAGTGAAAGAAGACGAGATGAAGGGCGATGAGGGTTGAGAGCCGAAAGAAGAAAACTGCACGAGATTCTGGCGTAGATTTTTCGTCGATTGGCTTTCAACTCCCCTGGATCCGACATAAAGAGAAGATTGACTCGGGTGGGATGAACGGACAAGAAACGAGGAGACATATGGGGCTCGAGCGACGGCAAGGAAAAAAACTCAACCAGGATCCCGACGATAAATCAAACTCAGAAACATTATACACTCCCCCGGCAATACCGACACGACACCACCGCACCGCTATCTTTACTCAATCCCTTCTCCTTTTTGAAACTAAACGGTGGAAATCATTTCGAATTACTTCCCTGTTTTGACTTCTTGGTTAGATGCCATGTGAGCCTCTGAAATGTTAAAAAACCTCTGCGAAGGAGCGAACTCGTGCTGTATGGAATTGATAAGTGAAGTTAATCACATAAGAAATTTGTTATGGCACCTTTCTCCTAATAATTTTATAGGATTATTCTTCTAAGTTAGTAAAATTTATTTATGATATAAACTTCTAGGTTTGAGACCACATATTTCACAATATAATGATGGTTAAAATACTTTTTACCAAATGTAATTATTTGCAGTTTAAAAGAGAAAGTTAATATGTCTTCATGATAACTATTGACAACTTCAAGAAAAATAAAATATTTCACTTCTATTTATCTTTTTACCAAAGCAATCGAGGATATCATTATTATATTTTATTTTCAGATAGTAATAATCGTTACTTGATTAAAGGTATGGGGAATACAGGAAGAATAGATAGATTTAGTGTAGGGGTACTATAGTAAATTTAGTTACTTCATATATTGACGCTTCAGAAAGTATAAATAATTTGTTGCTTCGCTTCTTATAATACTTTCAAAGAGAGGGAGTGAGAGAATTAATTAGAATCTTGAATAAGGATTGCAGAAAAAGAAAAGTAACAATAATGATAAAACAGGTGGAAGCAAAAAAGTATTATCTTTCGTCTTGACTTGATCCACCTTGACGTAACGAGAAGATAAAGCACGAAAAGATTACTTCGAAAATTTTCATCCTCAATTTCGTCTTATTTTTTCATTTCTAACATCTTAGTTCATTTTTCTCTTATGCATTTTAATATAGCTCTTCTTTAAAAATGAAAATATAACTCCTAAGTAAAATTAACTACAGAGAAGAATGTAGAAGAAATCAGGATTATAAGAAAAGGATGTTGAGAAATGTACTTCAAAAGAGAGTGAGAAAAAAAGAAGGATGTAGGTAATGGATTTCTCTTCCTGAAAAAGGTCCTAAGGATAAAGCAGTGAAGAAGAGGGGCCTCGATTGGACGGTCGAAGGAAGAAGCGGCTTATCCTTATACCTAACCGAGGACCTACCGACACGGCAAAATAACAGCCAATAAGGAATTTCGTCGAATTTCCTCCATCCCCCTACGGTAAAAGGAAGAAGGTACGGGTTTATCAAGAAGAACTTCTAACTTTTTTCTTCCTTCTGGTTAAGACCACCCTTCTCACATAGGTATCTCGTTGAAATCGAGCTGCTTCGAAAAATCCCTCCCACCCTTTTTTCTTCCTCGTCCGGAGAATTATAGGAAGAAATAGGGGTGGATGAATTCCAACGAATAATAACTGGAAGACTACGGGGCTGGAATTTTCAACTAATCCTTGCTCTCTTTTTCCGTACGTTCCCTTGTTATCTCTTCCTCCTTTCGTAGGATGATCCTTGATTTCCTTAGACTTTTTCTTTCGCGCTTTCTTTTTTTATTTTAATTTACTTCTCTCTTTCAAAAGTGAAGGATGGTTAAAAATGTCCCTTTTTTTGTTTTGTGTAGGCTGAGAAAGTGTTGGCTTTTTCTTCCCCCTCCTTCCAACCCCCTAGGCTAAAGAGGCATTTCCGAGGAGAAGCAATGAATAGTAAATGCAGTTGCTAATTAAGCCAGGGTTAAGTCATGCCCCCTTTCCCCCGAAGACACATTTAACACTTGAAACTCTTTAATTGTTTTCCCTCCTTCTCTTCCTTTATCCTTCTACCCTTAATTTATCTCTTTTTATTATTTATTTTTTGTCTTCTTTCTTATTTAGGAAAATAATTAATTCCAAACCACTTTTTAATCTTGTTCGTTTTTAAAATTTCTTTTTTGTTTTTGGTTTTAAGAATGAAAACACTTAAACAAATATCGCGTAACTGTAGGCATAAATACCTCTTTTATATTTGAATATTTATTGCGATCTACTTTATATAACTTTTGATTAATAAAATATATTTAGCTCATATTTAACAACCAATTATATTAAATGTTAAAATTTATTTAACTTTTAGAGTTTAGGGAATTAACCATAAATTTAACTTATCTTTATTTATAGATATCCACTGTTGGTAAAAATTAGCTGTTCTATTTAAATGTTTGCATTGAAATTGATTACTATGTGTATAAAACTTATAAAATTGACTAGTTTATTGAAAATTAAACACTTTTTCTGTTAGAAATTAGATTTTAGATGGAGACAATCTTGAAGTCGCTAATCGAGAAATTCCGGGGCGATATGATGTCATTTAGAATTACAGGTTTTTTTTTTTTTTTTTGTTTTTTTGGTGAAATTTCTAGTTTAATCGATGTACTAAAAGCGAATTTACTTTTTTTTAAAATATCATAAAATGTTAATTCCTCCTGTACTCCATTTTGAAGTAGTATCCAGCTAGAAATAAATAAATATTCCGTGTGAAAATTAAATCAGCTAAAAAATGGAAAACAATTGACGTAAAAATTATGTATGGTATGAGATGTTTAGTTCGAGTTGGATCATTTCAAGTTTTATCACACATACATTTTTTATAATCAAAATTTATTTATATTTATATTTTTTACAACACTTATTTATCCTTTATATTTTTATGTATTTGTTTTTCTTAAACCACTTGTTACGTAAGTTTCTACTCAGTAAAATAAGTACTTTTGACTCTAGTGTAAAAATGCAAATATAAGTAAGAAGGTTTATAAAAATTCAGTATTATTGTTCAAATACATAGAAAATATATTGATATTAAGATAAGTTGCTTATATTATGTACAAAAAAGCTAAAAGTTATTTTTCTTGTAAAACCACTTTATCTCAAGACCCATATAATTACAGTTATTACTATTAGCAATTTAAATATTTTATCAGCAAGAAAAAAATAAACGATAACAACAGGACAATAATTCACACAAAAAGCAATAAAAATTAATGGTTTGTAGGGCGTCAAATTGTCTGTTCCATATATTTCTTGTTGTTTCTTGGTTTATTGTTTGTTTTTATAACCATTTCTGTTTCACTCAATTTGTTTTTATAACCATTTCTCTTTTTTTCGCTTTAATAATTTCTTTGATTATTTTTTATCTATTGTATGAAAAAACCAAAATGAATGACAATTATCCTTTTCAATTGCCGATTGAATATAAACGATAATGTTTAACCTTTCTCTTTGCATGTTCTTTAGTGGTTTTGTCAAATTATAGCATAAAAATATATGCGATTGAATAATACAATAACTTGTGACTTTTTTTTACATGCACATTCAATTTTTTATTTCTTTATGATAGCTATTTGGGACGAAATAAAGAACGAAACGTAATTAAAAAAAGAGGGTCAGAAAATTGGAACTGTGTTTAGATACCATAAACACATAGTTTTTCCACAGATTGAGTGTTCATTTGCACGTGGGGTGTAAATGACAAAAAAAAGAAAAAAAAAATCGAGTTGAAATTTGAGTCTCTGGGTATCAGTCCTGCTTGATTTTAAACTAAGAAGTTAAATAAATTTGTCCAATTAATTAATGTACTGGGTGTTTTTACAATGAATTCTCAATTTTCAAGAGTTATGTACTTGTATTTACTTAATCTATTTAATTTATTTATTTAATATTTACTTAAAAATTCCCCCGCCGAGTGATGAGTAATGTGTAATGGTTGGTGGCAGCAAATGTCAATAACCTTCATATTATTTGTTTATTTATGTTTATTAAATTAGTTACGTTTTGTTTTTTAATAGATAATTAGGAATTTTTACTTTGTGGTTTTGAATAAAAATAATCAAATTTGGGCGATAGAATTGAAAATTGACGATCTGTCATAAGTTTTTAATTTTGAACAACTTTTCTAATATTTTTAAAAGCAATGGTACTATACTCTTGATGATTTTTGAAAATTCATCGTAACAACACTCTATAATATTAATTAATTAGACTAATGTTTTAAACTTTGAGTTGAGACCAAGTAGGGCTGATTGCCAGAAGCTCAAATTTCAACTCACACATTTTCTATCACTTTCACCCTATTTACATTTTATGCGTGGACACACTGTAGACATGCAACAATTTGTAATTATTAAATTAAGATTAAAATCAGAAAAAAAATCGATAATACATATACACAGGCATATTTGTATAAACAAGTTGGTATCTGAGTTTGTTTGTTTTTTGGTTTCTAATTCAAATTAATTTTTCGAGGTTAATAAAGTTTTGCATGCTTGACATGCAGAAAAATGAGGAAGGTCTTAAACATAAACATTACTATAAACGGTTGTGGAAGAAAAACAAATAGGCGCAAAATGTTGTAACTTACATGGGACCAACAATGGGCTATTTATAATCTACTATTTAAATTTCATTAAAATCAGACGAGAAGTTTTTTAATGTTTGTGGGTTGGTATAAATTAAACGACAGGAAAACAGACATGGGACTATAAAAGGTTTCTTGATGTCTGAAAAATATTTATGTCTTTGATTTTTTTAATAGGAGACAAAATATTCTACTTTTTCAGAACGATGACATAGTTTCCATTACCTTCGATGAGCTCGGAAGCAAAATAAAAGGCAATTGAAGAATATATTTAAAAAAAACCTAGATCACTCTCATAAATAAATGAAATAAGTGTCAGAATAACATCAAATAAAGCAAAAAACCGTCTCCCTGGATCTCTAAAATCCATGTCTCGTTAAAATTCGCTGTTATATTATAATTCAACTAAACAATATATGTTATAATTGGGATGGAATTAGGAAAGGAGGCAAAGAATTTTTTTTATTACTGCTAATTTCATTGGACCTGACTGTGAGATACTTCTCCTGATAACTTAGGGAATCGAAAGGCGGAAAAGTTATCGTTGGATTCTTGGTAAAACTACCGAAGGCTGTGTTATCTACTTTAATTTATTACGTACTTAGATAAGTACCCTAAAGACAAGTTCTGTTATAGACTTGGTAATATCAGGTGTCATAAACTTTCGACATAGCAACCAAATTTCTTAAAAATTAGATGATTACTTTTGAAGATAATGGTCTAAGATTAATTTATGTATAAATAAGCGCAACCTGTAGAGTTTGGCCGACTTAACTACTGATAAATAACCGAATTCTAAATGACTAGATGTCATCTCAATATCAATAAAAAATTGACGTAAGCAACATCGTTCTGCAATTCTTAAATAAACCAGTTAAATATCTACAATTCTTTTGATTATCGTCTAAAAATGTTATAATCACGCTACCTTAGAATGTAGGGTTTTTTTTAAATTTAAAATGGGTGAAGGGTATTTTTCTTAGGTTCAGACTAAAGGGTTCTATTTTTGAAGGTTCTTTGTTTTCATTAAGCATCAAGATCTCCTCCCATTTTTATTTCCATTAGCCGCCCCCCCCCCCCTTGAGAGTTAAGAATTCATCTGGCCCCTCCCCCGGGGGTGCCGCCCTCTTCCCTCTTCATTCCTCTACCCCTGATTTTGTAAATTCAAGAAATAATTAACTTGAGCACCCCCTGCCCCTCTCCCTTAATTGTTTATTAATAAATCAATCATTTGCAGCTCGTTTTTTTTGTTCGCTTCTAATTATTTATTTTAATTATAAATTATAAACATTAATTTTTGCTTTTTAACGTAAATTCTTTTGAAAACCCATTTTTTTTATCGTTATAAAAGTAAAGTAAAGGAATAAATAAAGTCAGTTTTTTTCTTGCATTTAATAATACACAACTTTTTGTTATTGTATAAATAAGTTTTTTTTCATACGAGAAGTTTTTTAATGTTTGTGTGTTGGTATAAATTAAACGACAGGAAAACAGACATGGGACTATAAAAGGTTTCTTGATGTCTGAAAAATATTTATGTCTTTGATTTTTTTAATAGGAGACAAAATATTCTACTTTTTCAGAACGATGACATAGTTTCCATTACCTTCGATGAGCTCGGAAGCAAAATAAAAGGCAATTGAAGAATATATTTAAAAAAAACCTAGATCACTCTCATAAATAAATGAAATAAGTGTCAGAATAACATCAAATAAAGCAAAAAACCGTCTCCCTGGATCTCTAAAATCCATGTCTCGTTAAAATTCGCTGTTATATTATAATTCAACTAAACAATATATGTTATAATTGGGATGGAATTAGGAAAGGAGGCAAAGAATTTTTTTTATTACTGCTAATTTCATTGGACCTGACTGTGAGATACTTCTCCTGATAACTTAGGGAATCGAAAGGCGGAAAAGTTATCGTTGGATTCTTGGTAAAACTACCGAAGGCTGTGTTATCTACTTTAATTTATTACGTACTTAGATAAGTACCCTAAAGACAAGTTCTGTTATAGACTTGGTAATATCAGGTGTCATAAACTTTCGACATAGCAACCAAATTTCTTAAAAATTAGATGATTACTTTTGAAGATAATGGTCTAANGAGATATCGTCTTGTCGAATTTTGTATATAAATGGCCGCCATCTTGAATCAAGATGGCGGATTTTTAAAATATTTCTTAGCGAGCACCTAGGAGGTAAGAGGAACACACCTACAAAATTTCATGGTCATAGGTCCAGTGGTTTCAGAGATATCGTGATGTGTCAGTGAGTCAGTTTGTCAGTGAGTGGTATTTGGATTTTATATATATAGATTTAACTAACATTTTCGAAAAAATAGTTTTCTTACAATTAAAATACACCTGAAATGGTCGTCAAATGGAGTCCAAGACACAAAAGAACAAATCGTTGGTCTTAATTAAATCTGCTTTGGAACCATTTATAAGAAGTTTATTTTCGTTCTCCCCTCTAGTACCAGTATATGTGAAGAAGATAGATGCTTGGTGTTGAAAAAGGAAAGAAAGGGGTTTTAGAAAGGGCATACGTGACGTCACCCTACCTCTACTCACCCCTGCAACTTCTCACCCCACGCCAGTACTTGCAAGCTTTGCGGGCAAGTGATTAACTGTTGCGGTCGTGTTAGGGCTCTAAATCAACTCGTTTTCTACTCGGTGGGGGGAGATGGAGGTGTTTCCTTGAAAACTTACCTCGAGACTAAGTCTAGCGGTCTCTAACACCACGTGTGAAGTATGAACACACGTGAAACAGGGGGCAGGGAGAAATTATGGTGTAGCCTGAGGCCATAAAACAAGGCGAACCCCTCGACAAACACACTAACATTACTACAACACTTCGTCCGGCCTTCATTTCACGACATGTACTCGTAAACAGCCCCGTTTTTCTTATAGTATAGAATTTTTTTTTTTGCATTTTTCGCAATGCTGTTAAACCGTCTTTTTACGACGTTGATATGTTTACTCCAAGCAAACTGTATTTGCTTTATCGATAAAGTCGCACAAGATGCAACCCGGTTTATCCAACCTTCTTATAATGCTACCCATTAAGTAGGCTGACCTACAGATAAACAGTAATTTGTAAAAGAGTAACTGGTTTCTGATGGGAGTTACGGCATTGATCCTGCCTGGCCACCGAGTATCGCTCTGAGGTTTCATGCTCAAAGATGGTATATGGCGTTTCAGTATATCTTATCAACCTGGAGACTAAGAAGCCATACAATCCTTATTATAAGGGAATTACTAGCTCTAAGAACTGATGCCAATACTTTTCTTCTTCTTTAACATTTGGAAGAAAACCACTTGATTATATTTAGTCAAAATAAACGCATGTTAAGTAATTGTTTTGTGTGCTCTTTAAAACAATTTGATTGTTTTAATTTTTCCTGTATTAATTTTTCTCTCTCTCTCTATTATCTCATTTTTTTACACTGTTCGATTAAACATTTTTCTTTTTGCCACCCTATGTAAGCCAGCTTGTCTTGCCTTTTAGTATAAACGGCCCTGCAAGTGCAAGTTAGTTAATACTGGACAATTGGAGATAAGGGGTGTTATCCTTGTTCTTCCTCAATTTAAAAACTGGGTTTTAACTATTTTTACTCTGTTTACTTTAATTCATTCACTTATAAATTATGTACTTATCTCAATTGAACTTTTAAATCAAATTTGCCAAGAAAAATAAACTAATATCAATTTATAAGAATAATGTTTCCGAAGAATTAAGACAATCACAATAGCAATATCTCCATGAGAAAATTTGTCTGACTTGTCTCAGATCGATTCTTTTGTATGTATAAACTGAAGCACTTCAGGAAGTGTATTTTTCAACTTTAACTATACTTTTTTGTTAGTTTTAATTTTTTTTATTCTAGATGTTAAATCTCAAGGCTTTTCTTGTTTAGTTGCAGTTTTCAAAGCTTACAAGTTTAAGTAGAGCTTGTTAAATTTGACCACGACAAAGTTTAAGTACTTACTTCTCTCCGTCCTTTCCATATAAACCAAAACAAACTCGTTGATCTGTTTACTTGTTTTACTGCAAGTGGAGATAGAAACCCACACAGTATCTTTCCCCAAGATCCTTCTTGCTATAAAAGCATTCTCTTTTTTAGTCTTGGGTTAGACCAGAAGAAAAAGGCTTCTATCGCCTTATCCTCAGTTCTAGACCTTGTCCTTATCCAGAGTCCAGTAAGGAAATCTATGTCCTCGGTCCTTTATGGCTGAAAGATGCAAGACTCTGTCCCGGGATCATTCAGACTCTGTTTCAAGTCCCCTAAGGGATCCTTTTTCTATATTGTGTCCTCGGTCCTTCCTTTTTTTTATACGGTGTATCTTTGGGATATCTCCGTCCCCGAATCAGGGATCAGTGTAGAGACAAACTCTTCACCCAATCCCTGTCCATTTCTTTTCCTCCTTTTTTTTATCGTTATCAACGTCCCTTCTTCCTTATATTTTATCTTTTCTTCATAGTTACGGTAAGAATATATTTATTTAAAGTTTCCTTTTGTCGGTTTTCTTGTGTGGTTCGGTAAAGATTCTTTTTTTTGGAAAGGAAAGTTGCGGGTCTTTTTTATCCCACTTCCTTTTTCTTTCATATACGAGTATATATGTGCGTGTGTGTCACATTAAGACAGAGTAGGAAGGGTTTTTTTCGTATCAATATGTACATAGTATTAGGGACAGGAAAAAGGTAAAGAAAAGTGTTTTATTATCGATTTCCCCCTTATTCTGCTTCAAGATTTGGTATTTTTCTTTATCTATTCCATCCAAGAAAGTGAAAGTACGACCTCGTTCACTATTTTAACAATAAATTACTGTCGATAGTCCAATGGTGATGCCATATGTACAGAAATAATGAAATAAGTATGAGTCTACTCATAAACAACAGTATCAAGAATTTAACGCATAGAGGACTTAATTTATACTGTACTTAAGCACAAAATAAAGTAAAATTCCTTCGTCCTAAATCAAAGGTGCCAGTTAAAGGGGTGCGACTTAATCCAGAGATCTGTGGTTATCTACGGCAACCGATTTTTAGGTATAGGTGGCCATAAGTTAACTTAATAAATCACGTTGTTTTATAATATTTTTTTCCTACACTTGACCGATAAAGTGGTTGTTATAGCACTCAAAATAGTACGCAAAACAGCAGATTCCTGCACTTACTACTTTACCGCACTCGTTTTACTTTACCGCACTCCAATGTTCCAACTTACATACATAAAGAAATTAGATCTAAACAAAGATTAAATAATCCAAGTTATAACAATGATAACTAATGAATATTTTTTTAACTGGCTACATGATTTAAATACTATACATCAAATGCAAAAATAGTAAAGATAGACGATCTAAAAAAAGAATCAAATATGATGAAAAATAATAACAATGATTGGTCAGGTTTGCTGAAAAAAAAAGGGTAACACTGGCTATAAACAGAACAGCTGGTTCAGTTGATATTGTAAAACCTTTTACATATTGATAAACACTATATCATTTTATATTTTATTTACAGATTAAAAACTAACTGTAGGAAAAATTTAATGTACAACTCGAGCTTAAAGTGTCTTTGCTGCACTCGGGAAACCTTTCCGCCCTCGCTTGCGGCTCGTGCGTAAATATTTATCTCGAGTGCAGCAAAGTGCCACTTTGCGCTCTAGTTGCACAAATAAAGTGCTAGTTTAAACAAATAAACATATAAACACGCATAGTTTAAACAAATAAACACGCTCTAGTTAAACAAATAAATATATACACCTTTTAAATAAATATACTGACGCAAATTATTTACTATTCAGCTAAAATTCATTAAGAAAAGAACTTGGCTCGTGATTATAATTATTTTTTATTCCATTAACTCCTCAAATTTGAAATGAAAAGAAACAAATCTTGGTCCTTGATTACACTTTTTTTATATTTTATTTCCTCGTGATTTTGAAGGGTGAAGAATTTTTTTAAAAAAAAGGAGGCTTAAGGCCAGTTTTCCTCTCCCTCTTTTTATTTTTTTATTCGGGGAAAACCGATTAAAAAATAATCTGTCTATTGAGCCTCGCCTACAAATTCCCCTCCCCATCGCTTGGTTTTGATTTAGAAGGGATTTTGGCCTTTAGAAAAATCCCTCCTGCCTTGATTTTCATCAAAGGGACTTCAATTTTTTTTAACGCTCCCTTCCTAAAAATTAAAAAACCTTTCATGCATATATATATATAATATTATTTTTGGTTCTTACTTGAAACAACGTCGTTAAATTTTTTAAAATAATTTATAAATCCAGATGGAGAACTGTTAATATGGACCTGGTAAAGACTTAGTTTTATTTAGTTTATTTTCTCTTTGAAAACATTTTGTTGCTTGTAGAATAGAAATGTTTTATTGTTTACACATACATAAGTGTTTACAATAGGGTTCGGTTTTCCTTATTTTTATGATACAACATACTTTTTTTTTTTTTTTTTTTTTTTTTTTTTTTTTTTTTTTTTTTTTTTTTTTTTTTTTT
>KZ651162.1:385656-404686 GCA_001010745.2 Gerris buenoi | reverse complement strand
TTTACGATATGTATATATATATATATATATATTGGAAGCATCGTTAATATTGCGATGCATCCTGATATTGACTTAAAGCAACGACAAGACATATTCTGCTTACTTCTGCTATAAATTACATAAAGACAAACCAGACCTCTGCAGATGCTTCAAACAGTGGAAGTGAACCTCAGACTTCGAATTCTTCATGACTTAAAAAAATTGGTCACCTTGTACAGGTGGTGGTGGTTTTACTGTATATATAAATATACGAATATTGATAAATTTGATCCCTAAAATATACTTTTTTCCTGTAATCTTTCTGAAGAACAACATTTTATTTTATGACTCCGATTTTAAAAATTTCTAGACAAAAATATTATTGAGACATCAGGGCATCAGGGACATCATTTTTGGTAACATGTCTGTGTACCGTCCATAAATAATTAAATTAGGATGACAGATCTTAATGAGGCCATTGTTGGTGCAATGTACATTTTAATCTTCTGCGACTATTTGTATTTCTTTAACGTACCCACAAAAACACATTTATTTATACCTATTTGTACATGCCCTTTCTCGCTTATTCTTAGAAATGTCTTTAAGCAACCCTACCAACATAAACTTCTCATACATTTTAATAAAATTTAGTATGTAAGAAATAAAACTATAATTTACGAGTATTTTACAATTTTTGCTTCTAAAGCTTACAAAAGGTAATAGAAGCTATGTAGAAAACTTGGCTCCTCAATAAAATATCCTAAGACAATAATCCGTTTCAGACATCAAAGAACATTTTTGTCCCGTGACTCGTCTGTCTATGGCGTTCAATTTTTGGTAACCAATATATCTCCAAAATAATACTGTAATAAACAGCTTGGTTTTCCGGTGAAATCCGCGTCACGAAGGGGTTGAAGTCCGACGTTTCGCTTCCACTGCTGGAAGCATATTCAGGGGTGTGGTGCATCTTCAGGGGTGTGGTGCATCGTGGTGTTGACTCGAAGCAAACACAGGATGAACTGAAAAACGTGCACCACACCCCTGAATATGCTTCCAGCAGTGGAAGCGAAACGTCGGACTTCAACCCCTTCGTGACGCGGATTTCACTGGAAAACCATGCTGTTTATTACGAGTCTACCCGCGGAAGCCTACGCACCAAGTTAAAATAATACTGGTCCAATTTTAATGAAATTTGGGTAGTATATCAAAAGTAGTGTGCAGATAGCCCAGATTAAGTTGACCATCACTGCTTATTAAATTGTGCTAAATTGACGCTTTTATTGATGTAAAATATCTAAAATCTGTCAACAATTATGGAAGATTTAAAAAAAAGGGGGGGAGGAATTAAATAAATTAAACAATAATGAATTTTAAAAGCAAAATGTCGTTAAAGTTTACGCAATAGGACGCATTGAAGTAATGATGTGCCACACTTATAAGGCTATCTTTTAAATTACTGATCCGATTTTGAAAAAATTGGGGGGTTTGTTGAAAGTAGCTCACAGATGGTCGATAGCTCAATATTAATTTCAACCGTTTGCGCCTCTTAACAAGTGTGACCCTTAGAATTCAATTTACCATTCATGCGGTAATAGGACGGGAGAAAGCTTCATGCCACACTAATTGATAGACTATTTCTATTTATTTCCATTGCTTTGAAGTGAAAGTTTATTAAAAAGGCATTTGAATTCATTCATTATCAATTTAAAAGAATAAAAATCAACACACAAATTTTAATAAGAGAGTAACAATAATAAAAATTCTGTTATGGGCGTGACTTGAACCTAGTTATTTTGTATTCGAGGACACTATTATTAAGGTAAATATGCTGCTGAATATTAAATTGACATGGCTTGAAACTGCTCACGTAATCAACATATAGCAATAATCTGCTGTCTCATTTATTTATTTTTATTTCATTTTATTTTAACTATCAATGCATGTTAGTGTACATTNCATTTTTTTTTTTTTTTAATATAATTTAAAATTTATCTTGTAATCTTTTTTAAAGTCATTTGCTAATTTTTCAGCGAATAATTGTCCTGGAAGTGAATGCCTTATCTGGGACTCTAAACTGGATGTGTTACTCGCAGCGGACTACATTAGCATCACTCCACACGCGCTATTTCCCCGTATGTTTATTATTGAAATTGCGATCCTTACATAAAAAAAGTGTTCATTGAAAAACATATATAAATATTTTAAAAAAAAAATCCGCTGGGACTCGAACCCTGTTATTTTTTCTCCTTCCAAGTACATTACACTAGAGTAAACTTATTGACAATTTAAGCAATGCGAGTATTGCAAAAATAATTTAATCTTGGGCTTGAATAGTCTTATGTTGCCCTTGCCCTTTAAATTATTACATTGATATTATTATTTAGAAATTATTGCTTAATAAACTTTTTTTTATAACATAATTAATTACTAATATTTTTGACTGACTAATATTTTAAACAAGCTTCAACACAACTAACATAGTTTGAACATTTTTCTTTGTAATTTTTAATTTAATTAGTTTATGTTATTTCTATTAATTTTGCTTTTTTTTTCTTTCAGATTATTATTTTTTCTATAAAAAGGAATGGCGTGATTTACTGCTAATTATCGCAGCTAATTATCTTATGTATAGTTTTTACACAAATATTATTTGTCGCCTCTTCAGGCTTGGACTCGAACAAATATTGACTTTTAAAGGATCGAATTTAAAGACAATACATTAAATTTACAAACCTGTGTTTATAAAGATTGCAATAATGTATGCAGTTTCCATAGGCGTAGATTCTGCTTTCTATCCTTAGATTATTTTATACTTAATAAATTATACATATTATAAAATAATGTATCAGTTTTCAATTACTTATTCCTATATAAAAGGGGTTAAACCGGGACTCGAACCTACTTAACATGGTCTTGATATTATATTCAATAAAACAAAATATTTTAGTATGTTTTAAATATCAATAGTATTTATAAGCTGCTCATATTGTCCTTTTGGTGAAATAAGTTACTTGCTTTTTGTAGAATAAAATGTCTCTAGTATTTGATTCGTAAGTGAAGGTCGCTCCATATTTTATTATGAAATATATAACATTATATGACATATGTATCCGTAGTTTATATTTCAGATGATATGTACATTCATCACAAAATGTATAAGAAGTTTTATCATTAATTTCTAATAGTGCTATTTTCTGGATGATGTAGTAGGTAGTTGTAGAAACTTTAGTGCAAATTATGTCATCATATTGATCTTTTTTTCCGTGAAGGCCACATCTTATTATCAATCCGGACCTTACATCGCAGGAAGAAAATGTCCAGTAGGTTTGGGGACATTTTTTAATGAAGAGTTAGTTACTGAAGTAATAAAGATGGTATGCGGAAGTAAAGTTTAAGGGGGAGATGATATTTAATTGGAGGTTGTGTATGATACAAATTATTTCAGGGTGTTACTGGTAAGAAAACAATTTTAATGCGGGAGACCTAGGAAATCGAAGCTAAGGAGAAAATAAATCTTCGTTTCTTCAGTTTAACATCGATATTTCCGTTCCCCATTCATCTAATGCTTAAGATGGAAGTTTTTAGTTTGATGTATCGATGCATTTGATACATCGATGTATGCATTTGATACATCGATGTATGCATTCGATACATCGAACAAAAGGTTTGCCTTTGTTGTTGCTTTAAGTTAAAATCACGATGCTAAATATCGTTAAAGATTCGAAAAGTTTCTTGCTTCTTTGTATAATTGGAATTGGGCATCATATATGATAAACGTCTTTGCCGGAAAACCTACAGTACGCCAATTTGTAAAATTATCATTTTATCAAAATATTACTCTTGAGTGAACTAATTAAAATCTACATTTTTCAAAAAAATATGATTGAGAGGAACAAAAATTACAAATTATATAATGTTGTCCTCAATCAATTTGAAACCTAAAATAATTTATGTTACAATTATTTAAGTATCTTTAACAAATACGTAGTATAAAATTTAGAATATGTTAAATTTGTAGGATAGACTTATACTTAATACTAAAGTCTACTATCCCAAATTTTAAAAATTCGTTATTAATATATTTTTTGTTATTTCCATAGGCTGTGCTTTCATCAAATTCAGTTCGACCCTTGAAGCCCAAGCTGCTATTAACAGTCTTCATGGCAGTCAGACTATGCCTGTAAGTAAAAATAAAATTAACCATATGCTAGCTCATAGACTAATTCAATAAAAATTAATATTTAGGATTATTTGATAATATCAATTTATTCATAAGAAAACGCGCTTAATGCGTAAAGCACTATTATTATCGTAAACTGATCTATTATTAACATTGTGTTATTTTTATGGTACAGTTCTTTGTGAATTTTGAGGAAACCACTGAATTCATTAAATAGATTAGATTTAATTGCTTTTAGTTCTTTATATTTTGCTGTTAATTCTTAATGTAAGTTTTAGTTTATTATTGTGATTTTGGTGGTTATGATCTCGCAATAGTGAGAGAATAATTGCACAATATGAATGTTTGGTTTTTTTTTTAGTGTTTTTATCATTAATTAGCTCGAATTAATTTACTATCATGATGATATTAAGTAAATATTTTAAGCTTTCATGATAGATCGCTACTTCATGTATAATAATTTCAATTTACTAATATTTTATATTGAATTGCTAAAGGATTCTGAAAATGGAAGATCAGTAATATTTTTTATTTAGACGTGCACCATTGACTTAATTTGTATTAACTAGCGACATTTTAGGAGAAGGTACATCTCCATTATCAGGTTTACCATTTGTAGTCAATTCCTATGGTAATAGGGATTGACTATAAGTGGTAAACCTGTTTTTACTCAAAGAGACGTTTTGCTTTTGCTGCACCTGGTTCCTACTAAATAACTAATCAATAATAATTACTAATTACTAAATCACTAATAAATTCACCTTTACGGCTGTAACTTCGCACGCTCAAGTTCAAAATGTATATTTTGCACGCAATCTAACCTAAAACTTTGTGAGTGTAAAACATTACTTTTGGTGTGTCCCTACTGTGGTGGAGAATAACATCATTAGTTGGTGACAAATAAGAAGGTACTATACTATAGAATGACATAGTTAGTTGATATCAAAGAAGAAGGGACACTCTACCTTGGTACAGAATAATGTCCTTAGTTATAACAATTTACTTAATGAACCATGTCAAAATATAAATATTTATAAATTATTTGCATTTTACGTTGTTTTTTTTTTCGTTATTTCTGCGGCACATGTTATCTTGCTTATTACTTCCTTTTATTTTTTTAACTTTATAACCCTTCTGCATAATACATATATATTACAAGATAGAGTATGCTCCTGTTCTTTATTAAATTAAGCGTATAATTAATCGATAACTTCAGGCAATTATTCTACGTACTTGATGTTTACAAGTATGTCCATCGAGCAGAGAGTTATGGAAGAGGTTGAAATCGAATCTCCTCTTGGTCCGAATTCAAGGAGATTTTAACTCCGACTTTTCTACCTTCGGATAAATAATCTGAACAAAAATAAATAATGAAATTCTTGCAACTTAAATGAAAATTAGTTTTAAACTGTATTGACGAATTAGGTTTATGATATTGTTTATTCTAATAAATATCCGCAGCAAAAACAACAACAATCCTGAACCCCGCCCAAAAGTTTCAGCCTTTTAAAGTAGTGATATCTAAATTGTGGCCATTGTCTGCTCTTTCTTTAGTCCATAACCTCACTGCACTCTTACTTTCATGAAACTTTCATGAAAAAGACGGCTCTTATGTTTGTATTCCAACTCTTGGCCCGTTTCTGAATGATGGCAGCCTGCTTTTTTTGGGAGGGGGAACTTTCTTCTTTCCTTGTGGGTTCTCTTCTTCTTAAACTCCCACGTGACTCCTATGTAACCACAAACGATACTTGATACAAACGAAAAATTGATTTCTATACTTCCCCAATTTTCTTAAAAATGTAATGTCGGCAGAATTTTAGACCTTTTTGTGGAAGAACGTATCATTTTCCAGTTTTTTTTTTGTTTTTTTTTTTTTGTTTTTTTTTTAAATATAAACAAAAGAAACAGTCTTAAAGTACAAGGCCTTCCAAATGATATGCAACTCAATAACAAACTTTTAAAAAGTAGTCACGTGATACGGCACTCTTATGTTCTCAGCAAATAATACGAATTCATAACATAATAAAAACTTTATTGAAAGAGCGTTTGTGTGAGGTTTAAGGCATCTAAGCAGAAATAAAATCGGTTTATAATAGCGAGCAACATGAGAGATCAAAGCTAAAAATTAAAAATACGTGTGGTGTCGCGGGACACCCGGTAGAAACGAAGTTCCTTACGCTTTTTATTCAAGCTAAGTATACAATGCTAACTACTTATTCATGGCAGTATTAGAAAAGAGACAAAATTAAAAGTAACTAACTATTTGTACTTAACGGATTTATAGAAAAATTATAAGATTTTGTTTTTTTTATCATTGAAGCGAGCGCCTTGCAGTAGGTAAATACCTAAATATTGAATATTGAGAAAATATTTTATCATGATGAGTTAGTAGGATGGTTGTAGCATTGAGGGAACAGTCCTGTTCCCTCAGACTCCTCCGGCCAGACTCCAAAAAAATAATCAAATATTAAAATATTATAAAATATATCACTTCACTACACAAAAACCTATTTGTATAAGGTTGCAATTTTACATATCAGTTTCAATTGTACTTTAGAGGATGTGTATGAAGTTTATAAAATCCTTTTGTTAGAACGCAAGATATCGGTAAAAACATTGTTATCTCTATTTTAAATTTAGTGATCGTTCTCTTCATAGCGGTGTCGCTGTTGGTTTTACTAAAACAAAATATATATATATATTTATGAAAGTTATTTTTGCTCATTAAATAGATAAAGTTAGAATTTTTTTCCTGCTCTAAAATTCCAATTTTACATTTGAGGCTCGGGTTCACGCGAACGTTGCGCGCGAACGCTCGAGCTGATAACGTTGTCCAACGAACTCGTCCTGGGCATTGGTAAAATGAATCTGTGTTCCAAATTTCAACTATATCGGTCATCTTTTACTCAAGTTATCGTCATCGGTCGATTTCGTGACGGTAGGTTTTTATTGTTGGCTCCAGATGCTGTAACGTACCGTAAGGAACTTCGTTCTAAAATTACAATAAAAACAACAAACTCCGTTGTGAAGACGAGATTCCAGCTAGTATTAGTATAATTTATCTCTTGAATCCTACATAGACGCTTTAACAGAAAAACAGAAGTTTTAACAGAGCTTTAACAAAATAACAGAAAAACAGAAGTTTTTCTGTTATTTTTTTTTTTACCCTTGTACATATAAGAAACGTTTGCGAAATGGGCATATTAATTTAAAATATTGTTAATCCTTCACAGTCTTAATACCTATTAACGTACACAGCATTTTTGTTTTGGCTTTATTTGAACTAAGCCCATCACGTTATTATTTTATTATTGTTAATTTTTGATTATTCTTTTTTCTTCTTTACTGCAAGTTTCTAATGTCATCGAAATATTAATTATCAGACTTAATATGATTATCAGCCTCTTAATGATGTTTGCAGTGAAAATCCTTATTATTTAGAGTCTAAACACTCCTTGAGTAAAAGAATTGAGTAGAAGATTTTAAGATTTCTTACCTTTTTTAATCACTTCCACCTTTAAAATATAATTCCTCTGTTAAACCACTTTGACCCCCCAAAAAAAGTAGCTACTATTACATAGGATATAGAAGAAGGTGAAATTCTGGGATTACCCCTCATCACCCTCTCCTCTATCCTTCCTCCACCTTGTAAAAACAAATGATGCCATTGGATCCTTTAACCATCACCTTACACATACACAGACATCTCACAAGACATTCACTCGAGCCTTGTGTGCTTGGTTTTTACTCATACGAACATACTGAGACCGAGTATAGTCCCTTGAGGAAAAACCCTTTCCACATCATTAAACCTGCTGCAGTATTATGGTCGAGTTTCCAATTTCTAACATGGCCTCTATATTTCCTCGGCTTTTCATCCAAACTTTTTCTCCTTGTTTTCTAACCCTCTCTCTTAAAACAAGGGATAAAGAAGAGATGGAAAAAAGAAATTAATGACCCATATACAAGATCGAGACCAAAGCGCCTGCATTTGCTTCATTGACAAGTAATCTTCCTTGTATTCAAAAATATAAAAAAAGGAAAAATAATACTTTTCCTTTACAGTTTAAGGTTTTGAAATGTGTTGCAATATAAACAATAAATAACGACTTTATTTTAAGATAGTTAACTAAGATTGAATAGTAAATAATCGATTTTTTTTTAGAATAAATTTATTTACAGACTGAAAGTTTGTCTTCCGAGCTTAAGAAAGGTAACAAAAGCATTTTTAAGAAAAAAGTTTAAAGGGAATGTTAGGTTTTGTAGGGTAAATTGTCTCTTTAGGTCAGGGGTGGAAAATAGGATTGTATCATAGAGTCAAAATTAAAATTAATTGAAATTCAATGCTTTTAAGTGCTAGTACCTAATTTTAGCGAATTTTCGAATATAATTAAGCTATTGCGATGGCTTCAAAATTTTTGTAATGAAAATTTTTTAAAAATTGTTTCATGGAAATTCGTTTCAGACCATTCTGAATCGATTCCTATAATTTAACACTTTATTATGTATGTATGTATATATCTATATATGTATATATGTATGTATGTATGTATGTATGTATGTATGTATGTATGTATGTGTGTATATCTCCCCTTAGGATGCACTTAAAAATTTCAAACAAATTTTAAAATGTCAATAATATCAAAAGAAAGGATGAGTTCGTTGGCCAGAATTTTTGGAGTTCATTTAGGGGTCACATTTTGACAAGTTAGGGTCAAAAATAGCATAAAATCGTGTTTTTCCATCCCCCCCCCCCCCCCCTTTTATATGAAAAAATGATAAAAGTGTACACAACAACAATTACTGTACTCTGAAAGACCTTTTCAACGATGTGAATCTTGAAGGGTAAATATTATTTTGACTTTTTTACCCTGTACCCGTGTGAACCCAAACATTTCTTTTTTCATCCATCCAAATTTTAAGCCAAAATTTTCCTATATTATCATAAGCCAATAATACGCACATTTCTTTGAAAATTCGCTCATTAAGTCATGGTGCATGACTTAAAGCATGGACTTTATTTATTCGTAAT
The DNA here is from genome assembly GCA_001010745.2 of Gerris buenoi. Taxonomy (NCBI): domain Eukaryota; kingdom Metazoa; phylum Arthropoda; class Insecta; order Hemiptera; family Gerridae; genus Gerris; species Gerris buenoi. The sequence goes on along the minus strand of KZ651162.1, from coordinate 395,495 downwards.
GCATTTTTTATTTTTTTTTATTTTATATTGGGATACATAAACCAAACATAGAGATTAAGTACAATAATTATTCAGTGTAATACACTGTTACAAATGTTAATACATAATTATTATTATTATTAAAATAAGCAATTTTTATGATTAGTTACAATTTTATTGTATTATTACTTGGAAGAAAATGCTAAAAATTTATCGATATGTCTTCGCATATCTACAAATTTTTGTGAACGAATTTTGTTCATACAGGATTAAATTACAGAATTTCATTTCTCATTTCTACATTTTCAAATTATATCCAATTAATAAGGTCATTATCGATTCCTATATGTCAAATAAGCCTGAAAAACGAGCATTTTTTATGACTCAGAATTTCACCCAGAGCACCCTGTTTAAAATTGTCTGCCAATTAATGTGACTCATAGCTTCCTCTATCACGTTTAATTTAATGATTTTAAGCTTTACCAACCCATTTTTGTTTAATTTATTTAAAATTTCCTCTCTTTCTACTTTTCCTCACTACTAATAGTAGAAAAAGTATTGTTTTCACCATTTTTTTTTTTTTTTTTAGATATTTCAACGGAATTATCCGTTTTGGGTGTTTTTAAGACCTCCTATGTGTATGTATGTGTGTATGTGTGTTATCATCGTAGTGCCCAAGGTGTTAAACCTAGAGAGTTGAAACTTAGCAGAAAAATCAGTCCTTACCTTTAGTGGTGCCACCCGGAAAATCAACTTTTTCCGCCATCTTGAACCCAGTTAGCTGAGTCAGCAAAAATTTAAAAAAAAATCGTAATAAATGGATAATGGTTCTGACCGAGTTGAAATTTGGTACGAATGTACTTCATTGTATGAAAAACAAGCCCACCAAATTTCATTTTAATATTGGCCCCATAGGTTAAAACTTAATATGGGACTATCAATGGGCTAATAATGAACGATTTATTCTAGAGATACAATACGACTTGAACCACTATTGCAAATGCTCTATCTGCTATCTAATTTTTTAACGAATCACCAGTTTTTTTTTCTTGGAGATTTATTTGTTTTAAGTTATTTGTCAGTATATACATATTCTTTTTTCTTTTCTTTTTTTTAATAATAATAAACGAAATAATACTAACTTCTTTTTTTTCTTAGAAAAAACTCAAAATTCAACAATCTCTTAATTTTTGCCTCCAACGAAAACTCATTTTGATTATAACTATTTTCCCCTTTTTTTATATAAAGCTAAAAAATAAAAAAGAAAATCCCTGGCTGCCAGAGGGTTTTTCGCAGTGCATTTTATATTAAGAGCTTTTCCACAAGTTTTTACCTCCTACTCTAAACTCTAATAGAGTTTTTACTTAGCGAATTACCTTTTCTCTCGAAGAATAAGGGTGGAAAAGAAGAGAGGCAAATGTGTTTTTCACTTTAAAAAAAACCCTAGATTTTTCACGCTTTATAAGAAAAAATAAGAGAGGAGGGGTGAGCTTATAATAAGAGGCCCTGAAGTGAGTTTTTGAGGGTGTGGGGGGGGGGGGACGAAAATTTTAACTCGGAAATAACTCCCTTGAGAGGTAACGTGGGGGTTGATAAACCCACCACGGCTTTAGACACTGTAGAGGCGTGAAAAAAAGAAGAACCGTACATTTGTTTTACACATCATGCAATAATGATCTAGGAAAATGTGTTGTGCATTCAATTACTCTTTACTTGCATTAAAGTTATGTAAAAAACAAGATTTTATAATTAAGCGAAATTTAACATTCGATAGTAAAAAATAAATTAACAATTCGAATAAAACTACAAGACTTTTTTAGAAATTTTCATATCGTGCAAGAGATTTTCGAGAAGAAGGTCGGATAGCTGTATAACATCTAAATCTAAAGTAACCATTTACAGAAACCGAAATTTCGCTTCAAACTTCAAAATGCTTCCGTTACCTTCGTTAAGCTCGGAAGAAAAAATTGAGCTCTATTCGCCTGTAAATAAATTAATTCTAAAATTTTTTTCGGTTGTTTACCATTCAATCTTTAGTTACCTGTCTTAACATAGAGTTTTTATGCATAACAACTATATCACTTTTAAAAACGCAATAAAATGAAGGAGAAAGCGTAACCTGATGAATAAAACAGATTTTGTCTTTGACTTTTTTAATTTGAATACATGAAAAATGTTCGTTATTTAGATCGATTACATAGCTTCCTTGACCTTCTGTAAGCTCAGGAGCAAATTTGGGTATCAAATTCCCTGAAAGTCCTGAGGGGAGCTATGGCCACCATCTGGAGAATAAATAGGTTTCACGTTTCGATTTCAGTTCTGAGCTTATAGGGCAGGGAATGGAAGCTAAAATGATCGTTCTGAAGAACGAACAAGTTTTGTGTCTGTCAAAATTGTTTTGATTTTTGTCAAAAATAAAATTATCTTTTTAGCAATTTTTTTTTTTTTTTTTTTTTTTTTTGCGCCTTAACAACTTCGGCTATTAGCGCATTTAGCAATATTTAAAGGACTATAAATTTTTACAGACTCCTCACTCTTTTCCTAAACCAAATCCTTATCCCACACCCCAGTACTGTTCGCTACCATATGACACCTTGATAGTAGACTTACATGGGCACACCAAATATTAACTTTATGCAAACTCATCTACCATGTGAATATAATCTTTTTCAGAGACCCCTCATTCTTTTCCTTAACCAAATTGTTATCCCAAAGCGGTTGAAATTTATCTGGGGCTATCTGCGGGCTACTTTCGACAAACCACCCAAACCTCTTACAAATCAGATGAGTACTTTTGAAGATATTATTATAAATAAAGGTATATTTGTGCGCGACCAACAATGGGCTAATTGCGACATAGAATCCAGATTTCACTTACAATCGAATCAGACGTTGTTTTACAAAAATTGAGTGACAGGCGAAAGATTGACAGACAGACAGACAAAGGACCTTAAAAGTTTCCTGATGTCCGAGATTTCTGTCTTGTTCGCTTTTTATAAAGATCACGTAGCTTCCGTTACCTTTGGTAATCTCGAAGCAAAACAGTTAGAACAGAAAACTTATTGTCCCTTATTGATTTCAATCATCTCACACATTTAATTTTGAATCGAGACCCACACGATAGAGTCAAAGAAGGTCAAAACAACCAAACTTTTAATTACACTATTTTATTCTCGTGTCATTTTCTCATGTCATTTCTCGGATCATTTATCCGAAATAGGACACGAGAAAGTATGTGCCACACTAATTAGACGAATATTTTTTAATGTGTTGATATACAATCTTTAATTCATGGATTCTTATTTACGCTCTTGTTTATTGAGTTTATTAGGTTGTTTTTGTAATTTATTGTTGTGCTACTTAGACAATACAAGGGGTCATTTCTAGTTTTTGTCATGTTTTGGTATTTTTATTTTGGTTTATTGATTTTATTGGGTTATTAGGGTTTTTTTTTTTTTTTGCTATATCTTATACAATGTTTTTGGGGACTTGAATATTTGAAAACGATTTGCAAAGTTTACATACGGCTTAACTTTTCGTGTTATTGAACAAGGGATGTTAGGTTTTGGATGGGGGGGGGAGGAGGGTTCTGTCTAATAACTAGGCAAATACGAGGGTCTTATGGCAGCGCAATATTGTTATTGGCTACTTAAGACCATGTTGTTTGTCCTTTAACATGTTATCATACTAAGCAATGGATGATATGGATATTTCGTATCGTAACAGAACCAATATGGTGAGGCAGTTAGGCCCTTTTTTCAAATATCCGAGCTAATGTTTTCAGCCAATAAGGAAGCACCATGATAATTCCAATATGTTGACATAAAAAACTTATTTTCCTTTCCGAAGACCCAATATATGTTTTTATATAGGAAACAACTTTGACTAAAAATGTATTCCAAAAACATTTATGAAAAATACTTTTTTGATTGTTTATCTTTAATCTATCTATCTAGGAATAATCTATTATTTAAGTCTAATTGTTAGTTTAATGTCAACTAAAATATAATTATACAACTTTGACTTTGAACTTCTGTTTCATCAGAAAAATCTCGGTTAAATTGTTTTTCAGTTTTCTTAATGATTGAAAAACCAAAGTTAAAAGTTATCCAGCATTATAAAAAGTGATGTCAGACATTATTTAATTAAATGTCTTTAAAAGTGGTATTTATAATAAGGCAATCTTATTGGTTACTTCGGATATTTATGTTTGTACGGTAATAAAACTATGATGGGCTTTAGGTACAATCAATTAATATCTTATTTATACTTTAAAACCAAGGAGTAAATAAAATATAAATAAGAAACAGTAATAATTGGATTCTATTCAATAAAATTAAATGAAAATATAAAAAACCAAATGTATAAAACATTCTCTCCGTTAAAAATAAAATATAACAATTTGTGAATATTCATGAGAAATATATTTTCTTATTTACACATGAAGGATGGGTAAAAAAAATAACCAGGGTTTCATAGGGAAGGAGGGCGTACAAGGGAAATGGGAATGAATTGAATTTTTTAATATCAGTATGAATATGTGAAAAGTACTAGAATATATATTAGTGATATATAGAATATCTTCGCTCATTCTAATAATAATTTTATGTANTCGTCACTTGTAAAAATAAATTGGGTGCAATACATTCATACTGCTCCGCAGTTTGACAGTTGTAGCCCATTGAAAAAAATCATATCATATTCAAATGTAGCAAATTTCAATTCGCAGGCTAAGTTTGTAGGGTACTTATACGGACGAAGCGGTGGGCGCCCGTGCAAACGTTAGCTTAACGTTTCAAATAGGAATTGTAGGACGGGAAAATATTCTACACTTATCCATTCTTTGAGAAAACATTTGTTACAATTACATTTTTTTTAGTAAAGCCAACAACGTTACTGCTGATCGACAAATCTATTTAATGCTATGTAATAAAACTTTTAGATACGAAAAGAGAAAAGAAGAAAATTATAAAAATACAATAGTTGAGGAGAAGTTTGTCTTCTACAATATTGATCATAACTATTTTTGCACTCCGATATGCATAACAACAAAGAAAATAAGCAAACCCCCGAAAAAAGTTTGGCTGTATGTATGTATATATTGTACAGTTAATCTTTTATTTTGCGATAGGGCGGTCCCAAAAAACGGGTTTGAGGTTATAGTATATAGTATCAGTGTAAAAGTGGATAATACTTCTGGTCAGGACTCAAATTAAGTTTTCAAAAAATAAAATTACTTTTCCCCGTGCTACTGTAGCCGACATGCCTTCTCTTAATTCCAATGCTTTCTACTGCCGTCTATGTTTCTATGATGACTTCTTGATCACCCTTTTGAATATTTTTTGGAGGTGCGATTGATATACACACTACACTTGACATAAATCATTAACAGTAATCGGACGTTAGACGGAAAACAAATAAAGAACAAAACTAAACAATTTTATAAAACGTTTTTTCTTTCTTCCTAAACAAAATGCGTGAATGGTTAATTACTCATAATACTCATAAAACTTGATCTTTGTTTTTATCAAAAACTTCCCAAATTCAACTTATTCTCTGGATATACAATATATACCCTATTGAACGAGCGTAGTGAGTTCTTAATTTCAGAAACTTTTAAAAGGGAGGATTTTAAAAGTTTGTGTGCTTGTTTGTCCAACGAAAATCGGCGTAAAAAATGACCGATTTTAACAAATTATGGCAAATTGGTGCAGTTCAGTACTTGTGACAACTGCAAGGTGGCGGAAGACTGAAAACAAATTTTATAGTCAGCATGACATGTTACGCATAACAAACAGCTTGGTTTTCCGGTGGAATCCACGTCTCGAAGGGGATGATGTCCGACATTTCGCTTCCACTACTGGAAGCATCTTCAGGGGAGTGGTGCATCGTGGTGTGTCGTGTGGATACCACGATGCACCACACCCCTGAAGATGCTTCCAGTAGTGGAAGCGAAACGTCGGACTTCGTCCCCTTCGAGACGCCGATTCCACCGGAAAACCAAGCTGTTTATTACGAGTCTGCCCGCGGAAGCCTACGCACCAAGTTGATGTTACGCATAGTTTTTAAAGTCTTATCGAGTAGGATAAGAATATTTAACTATTATTTGATAATGTTTTTTGCAGGAATTTTGAAAACAAATATGGCATACTGTATATCATTTTAAAGAATTGATGAGTAGAAATATTAAATGTACATATTATTACATTATTTTCAAAATTCCCGCCACAAATTACCAAAAACATTATATATTAAGGGTTATGAATTCATATTTCATGTTTTAGATCAAATTAGATTTTTGGAACGAAGTTCCTTACATGGCACGTTACAGCGTCTGGAGCCCGCGAGTGAAACCGAAAAAGACGACCGTCCCAAAATCGACCGATGACGATAACTTGAGTAAATGATGTTCGATTTAGTTGAAATTTGGTACACATCATTTGCGTGCATTAGACTTTTATTTTTAATTTGATGGGTTTATAAACTGCCGTTTATAAACATTAATATTATTTAACTAACTACTATAACTTCTTGGCAAACATCAGTATTATTTAAAAAAAAAAAAAAAAAAAAAAAAAACGGAATGAAACGCATCCCTAGTTTCCTCCGAGTGACAATTTAAAAATAGGTAGCTAAATACCAATATAATAGAGAGCGGGAGCAAACTATTAGTGGAATGGAAAAAAATGGGGAATGATGAGAAAGTGAGGAAGACCAAAATGAATGTTAGGTGTGGAATATTAAAATTAAGTCACAAATAAATTCTTTGCGAACAGTCGAATTTGTTCGAGTCAACCACGCGAATGTTAATAATTGACTGTACATTTGTATATTGTATGTTTTTCGTCGTTTTTAATGTTTTTACGTCCTTCTACAAGGTTGCCACCTAACTCCCTCTGGGGTATTATATGAATGTCTCCTCTGTGGATTAAATCTGCATATTTTCCTTCTCTGTACTAACCAGAGTCAATCTTTGTTTTCCAACTCCTATTTTCTCTGAAAATAAAATCTTGCATGATTAAGTGTACAGTAAAGAAAATACGTAGCCTCTATCTAGATAATAGGTCCAAATTTCGGTTTATCATAAGAGATTAGGATATATAAGATTATGCATTATACAGGGGCTTCCAGGTCACTTCATTCATAATCAAGCATTATTATAAGCGTGGACTGACAGAATAATTCACGTGTAGCATGAATGCTACACATGTTAAAGCATTTCTTAAACAATATGCTTGGAAAGTAGTTATAGTTTTTATACCGAGCAAATTAACTCGGAAAAAGGGTGGAGTTTTAAATGTTTAAGGCGGCTTTCACAAAGAGAAACAAATAATACATTTATTAGCATGGGGATATTAACATTAAACGCCGAGCGAGACCGAGAGTTTTTTTGGAGCGTTTTTGTTAGCAAAGCGTTTTCGGTCGCAGAAAACGCTTTTGTATACGGATGTACAGGGACTAGAAGATAATCAGCCGATCGGCTAGGTCTCGCGCGCAGTGTGAAAGACGCCTTAACCACTCAAGAATTTAGGCTGAGTGTTGATAAAAGAAATACATATGCCAAATGTTTATGAAATTGGTCATATTTTACTCAAGTCATCGTCACTTGTAAAAATAAATTGGGTGCAATACATTCATACTGCTCCGCAGTTTGACAGTTGTAGCCCATTGAAAAAAATCATATCATATTCAAATGTAGCAAATTTCAATTCGCAGGCTAAGTTTGTAGGGTACTTATACGGACGAAGCGGTGGGCGCCCGTGCAAACGTTAGCTTAACGTTTCAAATAGGAATTGTAGGACGGGAAAATATTCTACACTTATCCATTCTTTGAGAAAACATTTGTTACAATTACATTTTTTTTTAGTAAAGCCAACAACGTTACTGCTGATCGACAAATCTATTTAATGCTATGTAATAAAACTTTTAGATACGAAAAGAGAAAAGAAGAAAATTATAAAAATACAATAGTTGAGGAGAAGTTTGTCTTCTACAATATTGATCATAACTATTTTTGCACTCCGATATGCATAACAACAAAGAAAATAAGCAAACCCCCGAAAAAAGTTAGAAAATTATGAGGTTTTTCAAAAAACCAAGGCAAAAGCTCTACTCAGAAATTAGGACAATCTCAGTTTATTCATAGCCAAGGACTACTTGTGTGATATAAACAGTTCCCAGAACTCCTCTAGTTTTTCGAAGACAAAAGTCTAATTTTCTTGGCCTAATTAAAAGGTTTTTGGTTGAATTTAAAAGAAAATGCCTGTTTATTACCGGACGCAGTGTAAAATCATGGGTGCAAGGAAATACTTAGGTTGGAATTTTTGATTTAATTCCTTCAGTCATCTGAAATTCCTTTAAAATTCACATTGCCTAAACCTTCAAGCTTGGAATTTCGCACATATTTAAATCAGGAAATCAGGAAAACTTAACGCGTCATGAAGGTATTTCTTACTGATAAAATAAAGTTGAAAATGCCTAATTAATATTCTTAATCGCAGATTTGACTTTTTTCGATGATAATTCTATATTAATATAAATAAAGAAAACAGAAATGAATACGGCTTATAAGTCTTAACCTTCCAGTTTCAAATATTTTGTAAATCTCGAAATTTTGAACACATAGCAGAGATAATTCTATCGTTTGTTGCTGATAATAGGTCTTTACTTGATAATTCTTATCACGAGGAACTTGATAAAATTATCCCTGCAATAAGTTATATCTGTCGGAATTCACAAAATCTGGGCCACCTCCAGAAACTCTAGATTTATCTGACTCTGACCGAGCAACCTTTTAGACTCTACGCTATAAAATTCGGGCTTAGAACTTTCTTTATGTAGAGTGTAGAGGTTTTAAAAAATGACCATTGTTCTTGCTTTGATATTATATGGCTATATTTCGCGTTTTAGGATACTGCCGTAATTATTTAGTAAGCATAGGTTATATAACCGTGTGCTTAACAACGAAATCTAACACACTGTGAGTCAAAATCCAAATCAAGTCAGGTTTACTTTTCTGCCCTAATAAGCATATTTTTGTAATTTAACATAATTAAATAACTGAAAATCAGGAATTAATTACTTTGTGAAATGAGTATATAACTATTTTAATTTTATCATTAATTAAAAAAATAATTATGAAGAGTACTTTTTTTCTCACTCTCTGTAAAAATTCTTTAAAAGCTTTCACTTATAACCACTCCTTTTTATGAGTTGTTTCCTAGTATTCGAGAAGAGGGGAACACGGGGGACGGAAGGAGAAGAAAAAAAGGCCTGTTTTACAGTTTTCTACCCTCTTGTGTGTTTTTCGCACCAAATCTCTACCCCCTTTTTATTTTTTTCTCCGCCACACTGTCAAAATAGGAAAAATGCGCGAAAAAAAGGAAATCCCGACCGAAAAGGGGGGAGGGTGCTCATTAATTAATGAAGCTTTGACTAAGGACCCCCTCGTCGGATTCCGGGAAAGGGGTGCAATTAAAATTGAAGCCTCAACAGTTTGGAGGGGGACACAAAAAGACTGGATTGGAGCGGTAACGAGTACCTCCCTCTCCCGTAGTCCAAAGGACAAATCCCAATACTAAACCCTAGGGTACCCAAAGAGAGTTTGGGACTAAAAAACGAGAGAGGATGAAAATTAAGTATAACTAACCGCCATTGTACCACCCCTTCCTCAGGCCTGAATTCGCTCTTGAAAACGCCCTGTACCCAGACTACCCGAGCTTTTAATTTGGTTAAAAGTCGAATTCTAACCCCGTCTTCCCTCTGAAACTTTTCGACCTCTTTTCTCTGGTTTCTATTTTTAAAAGATTGGATAAAAGAATTGTAAATAAAAAACAATAAGAAATAGTAAATAATAAAGC
>KZ651162.1:353295-365792 GCA_001010745.2 Gerris buenoi | reverse complement strand
CAAAATATACCCAAAAAAACATTCCCCCGTCCCAAACTTTATATAATGGCTGGTCCTAAAATTTTGAAATAATTCATAGTTATTCCTTATGGTGGGGCGATGAAAATTTCCTGAAAAATGTAATTTATCTTGTCGTTAATACCGATAAAAAACATTGTGACCCCCCGGGGGATCGAACCCGAGACCCTTGGGATCGAAGACAAAAAATCATAATTACATAACGGGTATGCTAATTCATCTACAAAACCCTAAAAAGTACTTGAACGCAAGTACTTCCCTGTGATTTTTTAAAAATGAAATCTGCAGTGTTGTGCATAACACTGCATAGCATTATATAATATTAAAAAAATTAAATTAGAAATAAAGCTTTTGAGTTTTTGATGGAGATAGAATAAAGAGGGGGGACTTACTCAGTAGAACTTACTCAGACCGGAGTAGACTTAGCTTAACCCATGATCTCACAACTTTTTATGCGAGACTTGGCTTATTTTCTTATAGTAAAGAAATATAGAATATAAAGAAAGATTATGAAATGAAATATAGTATTACGAATAATAATCATTGTTTATGAGAAGTGGTTTAAAAGCAAAGGCAAGATTGAAACGTGGTGGATGTTCATACAGAACTAAACAATTTTTGTTTGTTTGTGGATGAACAGGTAGAGTATATTTTCAATCTTCGAGTTCAATACTTAATGATGAAGCTCAACCACACTTATTCTAATATAAAGTTCTACTAATGAGAGTAAAATAATTCTTTTGTTTAGATGTTCTCTGCAAGTGACGCTAGTTATAATAATTTAAATAGGTGTTTTTTTATTAGCATTGAGAGGGACAAAGAACCAGAATTTTTCGGATTTTTTTAAATTTTTTTGTATTTTGAACTCTATCTACAAAGTTTCAAGACATTTTTTTTTAATTGTATTTAACATTCTTAAAACTTAGATAACATTAGTTTCACGATAATTATTATGGATATTAGTTTTTTTACATCTGATGGAAGATCTAGAGCACAGCATCAACCTAATAAGTGATTGACCTGATACAGCATCAAGCTAGATGCCTATGGAAGTTTCTTTAAATTTATATAGATGGTAGTGAGGATCAATATGGATTTGCCGATAAATTACAATAATATATTTTTTATTTTCTGCCCTTTTCTCCAAGTTACATAGTTTTACTTCGTCTCAATGTTCCTTTTGTCTTTAGCTTCTTGACCGTCATAGGACTCAGGGTCGTAGCCTTGAGCCATAGAAAGTCTAATGGTGTAATTACTTCATCCTCTATTTCTGGGTATACATGGATACAAGGTCTTGAGTTAACTACAGCTTCTAATTCTGTCATTTTAGTGTTAAGTTGGTTCAAAGTAAGTTGTGTTATTCGATTTTATCTTTTCAGTGCTCGCTTCGTGAGTCTTACCATTCATTCTCTTGTAAGCTCATCCTTTCCATAGAGCAACTCCTGTCGCAAATGTCCAGTTTATATCATTTTTCTACAGTACCTTTCTTTGTTCCCTTCTGTGATAAAAAGTTAATTAACACTACTGAATTAGTCAAATGGAATTACTTTTCGTTATCTGAAAGTATGAGCCTTGGTTTCCCCATTCTAGCTGCGGATCTACGTAAACCGTAAAGAAATTCGTTAGCAGATATGACATATACTATGTCGATGGTTTGCCCTGGTCGTTAAACACGTAAATAAACAAACATACCATTTTTGAATTTGCGAAAATATATAATACAGTGATAAAATAATTTCTACGTCACGAAGGGGTTAAAGTCCGACGTTTCGCTTTCACTATTGGAAGCATCTTTAGGGATATGGTGAATCGTGAGGTTCACTTGATGCAACAACAAGACATACTAGCGAGTAGAGTGAAAGACGGCGTATGTATAGCAGTTTTATGGAATGTAGATTATGCCTGGATTCTTAAGTCGGATTAATCCTTTTTGGGATGACGAAATCGGGCAGGTGCTACATTCGTCGGTGTTTCTTTGAGGAGTGGGTGAAGTTTGAAATCGGGAAGGGACTGCGATGCAGCTTTTTGCTTGGCACAGGTGCTAACCAGAAGTTTCCAGATCCGGGAACGAGTGAATCCATAACCTCTGTTAAAGTTCTCTAGTAGTTTCTCGATCTCGATAGCCTCCCTTACTATCCTGTTGTGATACATGTTAACAGAAGCGAGTGCTTTCAGCTATCGCTGATCTGTGATCGTTGTTTTATTCTTATAGGCGTGTTCTATTGGGCAATGAGAGATCAATCTTCCGGTTTTTCCGATGTGTAGTTTTTGCCGCAACTTACAACCCAATTTTTGAGATATAGGGGATCTTTCGGCGACTTCAGGTGGCCTCAGGTGTTCACGTGGATGTTGAATGTAGTCCCGATCCTGTGAATTCTGAGAATCCATCTTATCTTATCTGTCATTCCTTCGATGTAGGGGAGATAAGCCTTTCCGTTGGTCTTCCGTCCTTTCTGCTGGGGTGGGTTCGTCGGTGTTCCCTTCATGGCGGATGGTTAGATATTTTTTATTCCGTCCATGTTGAAATATTATTTTTTCTAAAACTTCCATCCTAGAAGAAATCTCTTACCACTGAACATTTAAATTTCTGATTTTATCATACCGTTTTATTTTTCAAGTCAAATTTCCCCCAAAATTATTTTTCTCGTGCATATTCAATCCATAGCCAAAATAAGTGGTATCTACCGCCAATTAACTTAATACTATTCTCAAACTTTTTTTTGGAGCTATGTTGTATTGCTTCTATCGGGGTTTCTCTTATTCCAATTTATTCGAGATCCTAGTCTATTGAGGATAAAATTTTTGTATGGAACTATTGATAATCTGGCTTTTTAATAAAATTTAGTTCATCAACCATATCGAAAATATAAATAAGTGTAGAGTTTCAATCTGCCTGTTTTCCTCTACCACTAATATCCAATCTAACTAAGTGCTAAATAAATGTAATCGTGGACACATCAGATTCAATAAGATCTGAGTAGTATCCGTTTTCTAAATATTTCTATCACTACGCCGTTTCGATTAAATTTATTTAAGTTGTCTGCCAGGCCTACGTTTGGTATTTTAAATTCTTTTTAAATTGATGGAACTATAATGACTTTAATTTTAAATGCTCTTCCATCCCTTAATTTAATTTCAAAGTAAACTGTTGTCGCCTCTACAACTTTCGGTCTATCTGTTCCGAACACGAATTCAGAAATTTGGTGATAAAGTTTGATGCCTTTGCTAATCTTTCAGTTACATAGGATTTTAGACTACCTCTTTCTAGTATCACCCTGCAGTGTTAAATTATTTTATTCAAAGAGTTAACTAGTCCATCTGCTTAAATTTAAATTCTGTCTGCTCCACAAATTCATCGTCTATTATACATAATATATCTATGATCATCCCCAGCTAACAGTTCTAACTTTACCTTAGGTTAAAGTATGTACCACTAAATTCTCCTAATTTCTCTAAATGTCCGTCAATGCCTTCTACTTTTTTTTTTTTTTTTTTGGCATTTTTAATTGTTCGAAGAAATTCTTAGCCGAGTCTTTGCTGGACCTACAGCCTTTCTTACATTTCCCGTTGTTGACATATTCTAGAATTTATACCTTTCCGATGTTTTCTTTCTTCTGATATCTATTTTATGTGTATACATTCTGTCAACCAGAACCCTAACATTCAAGATATCTGTTAGCACCTTATCTTGGATCCCTCTTACTGCTGTGGCATAAAGATACTATTCTTCCTTTGACTAGTGTATTTTCGACTGTCACAATAAATTAAACTTAACCCTTTCAATCCTGACGTCCCTCCTAAGGGACATTTAAAAAATCAACAAATATTCGAAAACTATTAGTTTTGCAGCTCTTGAAACGGGCTGTCCTTCAAGAGGGACATATTCTGGGGTATTTTGTATGATGTGGTGGCAAACCTGTGCTATCTAGAGTTTAGTTTTTATCATTTGTTTCTACAGCATTGAGGCATCATGTCTAGCTCACGTAAGTACTTAAAATAATCTATTTATTATTGGTATTATCACTGTAATTTATTTTTTTTCTTGATTATTGGAGTTTTAACTTCACAAATAGCCCTTTACTAAATGTTTTGTCTAGTTTTATACATTTGTAATTGATCTAAAAGAAATGTCCCTTCAAAGGGACAAAAAGCCTGTAAGGTGTCATACAACTTTTCCATGATATGATACTGATTACACCCCTATAGTACTAGTGTCCCTCATCAAGGACATTGAGAATACATAGTTTTTTTCATCTTACTGTTTTATTTTTGTTTATATTTGTTTAAAGGTCTCGTAAAAACATTTTTTGACCTAAATAATCCGGAAGATGTAAGTTTAGCCCACGATTTGCTATTTAATGGTGATCTGTCTGATGTTGAAGATTATTTTGATGATGATGATGATCTGGATAATGTAATTTTGATGGATACACCATCTACTTCAGTTATAGGTAAATATAAATTAAACTTATTACACATTTTGGATATGTATTATAAGTATATAATAGCATAGTATTGAAATATATCTATATAGTTAAATTTCTATTAAATCTTGTTACTAATTTGATGCTTATGGTTTTCTATTCAGCAGGAGCTGATAATTCTATAGAGAAAGGCAAAAAAGAAACAGATGCAGAAACACTTGACATTGAAGAAGTTGAAGAGCCAGAAGAAGTCGAAGAGCCAGAAGAACTAATTGAAGTTTCAGATATTGAAGAAGACTCCCCGTTGTCTAAATTTAACTTCACCTTGAAATCATCAATAAATTGGGTAAAACAAAATTCATTTGAGGGTGTGTTTGTTGTTGACGATGACTTACTCTCGCATAAAGATGCCCATTTGCCTATGGAGCCAATAGATTATTTTTTCCAGTACATACCTGAAGATAGATTTATTGAAATGGCAGATTTCACCAATATCTATGCAATGCAAACCAATTTGAATTTCAAAAACACAAATCCAGTCGAGATGAAGCATTTATTTGGTCTCCATGTAATTATGGGAACTCTAAAGTTCCCAAGAATTTCCCTTTACTGGGACAAAGCTATTGGGCTTCAATCATTCAAGGATACCATGACCAGAGATAGATTTTTTAGTTTACGAAATTGCCTTCATTTAGTCGATAACTTGAGAAAACCCCAAACTACTGACAGGTTTTGGAAGGTAAGACCCTTATTCAACGACATAAGAAATAGATTGCTTCAATTGGAAATGGAACCAAACCTTTGTATAGATGAGCAAATGATACCATTTAAGGGCAAGTTATCTGCTAAACAATATGTAAGAGGAAAACCCTGTCCTTGGGGAATAAAAAATTTTGTATTGTGCGGAGAGTCTGGCCTTGCATACGATTTTATATTGTACCAAGGTACTGAAACAGAAATA
Organism: Gerris buenoi; assembly: GCA_001010745.2. Classification (NCBI taxonomy): domain Eukaryota; kingdom Metazoa; phylum Arthropoda; class Insecta; order Hemiptera; family Gerridae; genus Gerris; species Gerris buenoi. The sequence continues at coordinate 360,389 of KZ651162.1, read as the reverse complement.
CATAAAGACTACAAAAGTAATCTTGGCTTTGGAGCGGCGGTCATAGCTCATTTATCAAATCGAATTAAATCTCCAGGCCATTTTTTGTATTTTGATAATTTCTTTTCTTCCTATCATATTTTACAGTTTCTAAAACAAAAAAATATTCGCAGCGCATGCACTGCTAGAATCAATAGATTTAAAAAACCACCATTTTCGTCAGACAAAGAAATGAAGAAAAAAGGGAGAGGGAGTAACGAGCAACTGGTCAGCAAAGATAAAGATGTAGTGCTTGTTAAATGGTATGATAATAAACCAGTTTTGATGGCATCAAATTTTGTGGGCATAGGCCAAGTCGATACATGTGAAAGATGGGACAGAGATAAAAATGAAAAGATCAGTATAAACAGGCCTGAAGTCGTAAGAAGATATAATCATTCCATGGGGGGTGTAGACCTCATGGATCAGATGCTGAGTTACTATAGAATATTTATTAGATCCAAGAAGTGGACACTGAGGATGATATTCCATTCTGTTGATTTTGCTGTCGTCAACTCATGGTTCGAGTATAAAAAAAATTGTGATGCTGAAGGAATCCCCAAAAAAAAAATTATTGATCTTTTACATTTTCGAATGTCAATTGCTGAGGAGCTTTTGGCAAGGCCTGTACCAGCTTCCATAAAGAAGAGAGGAAGACCAAGTTCTTCCGGATCAGATTTTACACCTCCTCCGAACCCACCGAGAAAAGAATTTGAAAAAACTCCATGCAGGCAGTTGAGATATTTTGAAAATTTACATCTACCAGAGTTTGACACAAAACCAAATTCAACAAGATGTAAGTTTGCTAACTGCAGTAAAAAATCTTTTGTTTTTTGTACCACATGTAAGGTGCATTTGTGTATCACAAAAGATAGAAATTGTTTTAAAAATTTCCACACCTCAAATTAATGTCGCCTAAATAAGTTTTTAATTATATCATATCTTATTTTATTCTTTTAATAATATTTTTAATATCTTTATGTTCAAATAAACAAATTTTTATAAACATCTTGTGATAAAACAAATGACTTTTATTTGCAACCAATCAATCCCTATGTCCCTTTAGAAGGACGCCCATAAAGGTATACTGGCGACCACTTGATCCCAGTGTCCCTCCAGAAGGACACCCCATAAAATTTTATGGGCATACCCAAAAATTCTAAAAAAAATTGGGGATGCTACTGAAGTGGGTCGTAATCAGCTGGGTTAATTTTGGTATTTTTTTAATTCTCAGAAAAAAGTCAGGATTGAAAGGGTTAAACATAAACAAAACTCAAAATGCATCGCGATAGTAACGTGTAATGTTCTTGCATAGTAATGCATTGTTACTTACTAGATTAGTTAGTCAAATATTACTCCAAATCAAAGAGGTCACCTATTAAATAAAAAACTACCATCAACTTGATTTTTGGTCTGCTAACTTAATTTCATGCTCAGGATCATGAAAATTGAAAATCACATTGTTTGCCATAAAGAGTGGGACATAACCGCTCTCCATCTGTTTGTTATTTTCAAATGTCTATTACCAAGCTATGTTCTGCAGGCAAACTTAGCCAACCACATATTCTTAAAAGATGCCACAAGATTTATTGGCTTGATGTTATTCAGCTTGATGTTATTCCAACACTTTTTTGCACGCTATCTTCTTGACTACTACAATCCTAACGTAATTTGTATACAATCCTAATTTATAGCTTCACAATAGCCTTGTGCACACACAATGCAAGGACATTAATTTATATTAAAATATTCTTATATTGATCATTGAATGTTGATTTTATGAAACTGCTAAAGTTTTTTAAATTTATCCGATTTTACATTTCTTAACATAGTTTTAGAACAAATATAAATTGATTTCTCAAAAAAAACCTTAAATGTCAGCCTTCATTTGCAAAAATGTTAAACTGTTTGTTATTTTGATTCAGAGTAATATATATTCGTGTCTTGTCGGCGCCAATGTTAAATTTAACGGTCTGGGCTTCCCGGGGTGGGGGGTATATTTCGGGGTCCATTTTCAAGGGGGGGGAGGGTCAGTTGCAATGGACTGGAAGTTATATTATTGTTATTAAAGAAGCCCCCCCCCCCTGAAGTTTATTGAGTTGAAATATTACTGGTCGTATTTTTACGCATGAGTTGTTTAGAAGGGGCCCCTATGGCCCCTGGTTTTTATCCGCTACATATTTAGACCCCTGTGAATCGAGAATTTTCAGTCCATCTAAAAGAGGCTCTTGGATTCCGTTACAGAATGCCGCTGCTGTAGTCCCTCTTCTTTTTACAGGCCACTGGAAATAAGTGCCTTTTTTAGATTTAGTCAATCCCTCTTCACTTCCCTTCCTCTTAAACATAAACATTTTATAATCGCTTTTTAAGGTTTTTTTTAAAAAATATATTGCACTTCACGCACCAGCGTCCCTTTTACACAAAAATAAGTTTTCTATCTTTCTTCCTAAATCCAACCACGTATATGGTTTCAGCATCTAAAAGAACATTTTTAACAAAAATTCACATTTCATATAAATCATCCAAGCTCGAAAATATTCACACTAAAAAATATATAAAATTCTTAAAAGAATATTTTATCTAGAAAAGGAAAAGAAGGAATTGAGCATTACTCATAGATTCTCAGAGGGTTATAGCGATGAATAGTGTTCCCAATCTGATTTATAGATTGCACTATTCAATTTTTTTCGCTTCCATTATTTTCTCTACAGTGTATAGATCTTAAATGTTTCCCTGTGGCTCTAAAAAACTATTTATTAAATAGCGGGTAAACAATAAACTTTAAGTTTATTAACCACATTCATTTAGACATTTTTATTTTTAATTATTAAGACGTTGTATTTAAGAACAACTGATTTACTGAACGCTTTAAATACAACTGTACATAAGACAAATTATTTCTTCCTTATATACTAAATTGTGGCAGGTCATTTGAACAACTTGACTTCAACCTATCTACCTTATTGTTTTTGTTTTCCAACACTCCCTCCAAGGTTGACCATGGTGAGAAGTCTGTGTTGTGATGCTGGAAGTGGTTTAGTCAATAAATCAGCATTCTGCTGTTTCCCAGATATGTGTTGAATCTTGAATTCCCCTTCTTGAACCTTCTCTCTAACGTAGTGGTAACGGACATCTACATGTTTGGTAAGTTTGTGCAATGACGGGTTCTTTGCCAATTTCACCGCTCCCATGTTGTCTATCCACAGAGTTGGAGTGTCTTCTTCACCAGCTATATCTCTGAGAAGTCTTCTCAGCCACACTACTTCCTTTGCAACTTCACTAGCAGGAATGTACTCTGATTCAGTTGTAGATTGTGTCACTGACCATTGCTTTCTTCCTGGTGGGAGCTCCTCTAGCCTCCAGACCTTATTCTCCAAAAGCGATGCATATTCATCAACCATTGCAGCCTTCCACTTATCTGCTTCTGATGATGAAAGTGCTTCCTTCACTGTTCTTGGTTCTTCTGCTGCAAGACAAGCAACGTATCTGTATCTGTCTCGGGTTCTAAGAGTAGTACGATCTCGAAGAACCATATTGTGACGATTAATCGGGTGATTGATTTCTTCTTCAGTAGTGACTGAGGCATTTTCCTCATCTCTGACACTCAGGTAGACAGGTTGAAGTCAAGTTGTTCAAATGACCTGCCACAATTTAGTATATAAGGAAGAAATAATTTGTCTTATGTACAGTTGTATTTCAAGCGTTCAGTAAATCAGTTGTTCTTAAATACAAAGTCTTAATATTAATGATAATTATCTACACATGGATGTTGTAGGTGTTATTTCGAATTTTAAATTCTCCTATCAAATTTAAGTTAAACTTTTATTATTAGCGGGATCCCAGGTAGCTATTAGAGGTAGGTATAGGTATAGGTCATTGCAAATGACCGTACTTTTCACGCTGGTGGTGCATGTACGATTTTCATTATTGAGTTGTATAAGCCCCTTGGCAAGCCTAAGCCTCTCTTCGGGCTGTTGCGCCACTGATTATTAATTTGTTCTTTGTTTATTATATAATAAATGTTTTGAGAAAGACGCAACAGTAAAAGATTTAATTTCACCTGTTGTAAATGTAGGTGTTAGGGTTAGGGGGACACATGTTGCTCCCAAAAATCTAGGGTTTTTCTCTGCTAGGCATTATTTAGTGATAGCATTCCACCTTACCACTACCTGTTCAATCTAACCACCTGTTTTACTTTAAATATTGATATATATATGTTAACAATTATTATTTAAAATCATTTTAAATTCTTGCTCTCCTCCTAAAAGCAACCAACTTAGCTCCTTCCTAATCATTCTGTTTTGCTTTCCAAAATTCTCGGTTCAAAACTTTATTAGGTACTCATTTTCTTAGTTACCCACGCATATGTGGTTAACCAAGGAAATTAAGTGCCATATGGCAGACATTTCTTTGGTTTACAACCTAAATTTGTTAACCAATTATAAATAATTACTTTGTATAAATAACTATTAAGACCAAAGGGATATTATTCCAAAGAACTTAAAGATGAAAAGACAACAAGCTTTTTTATGTAAATGGTATCACTTAGTTTAAGGAACTATGAAGACAAGAAAATATTTACACATTCGTTATTTTGGGTGGGTTCCCGAATAAATAAGTGTTGTTAGTTTATATTAAAATTAATATAAAGAGCAAATTTAAAAAAAATATAAATCGTTATAGATAAGAATTTATAAACATTTAGTTTTTTCTTATATATTGAAAAATCAGAGCCGGGCTTTTTCCCGGGCCAAGGTCATTGGGCTCAATATAGGGGCCCAGTGAAGGTGATATTTTTTCATCGTAATACATTTAAAGGAATTTAATAATATATCCAACAAAATAATTTCTATACTAACTTATGGTAGATAACAATAAAAAGAGATAATAAATAGTAATAAAATGGTTTATCACATACGTCTCAAAATTATTCACAGGAGAAGAACTGAAAACATTACATTATAGTATCCCACGTCATTAATAGAATTCCCTTCTTGCCCGTGTCATACAAGGTAATAAAATTAGCCATACATATTAGACCTAGTGCAGGGCTGTCCTAATGGCCCAGCAGGCCTTTTCTAGGAAGTATTTTGTCCTCAAGGACAAAAGCCAAATTTGGAGCTTCGTCTCCTTCAAGGTGGAAGGAAAAACTAGACGAATAATTTATATAACATAATATATTTAACTAGATGTAAAATGTATTGCAGGATAGCATACGAATGGAGTCAAACTTAATTTATATTAACCTGTCTCGTTTGATACTAAATGCTGATTTAATTTATGGTTTACCAATATCATTTTGTTGGCATATTAATACTTGGTTTCTATCTCGATTCTAATGATTATTCTATAAAGTCTAGTTTATTGCTTAATAAAGATATCACTTTAATGTTTCTGTATAGAGCTTTACACAGGTATTTGCATGGATTCTTGAATCACTAGTGCAAAACGCCTTTCTAAATAGTTTACATGAATAATCATGATGACTTAAAATGATAATTCTAGGGAGGAACTAAAGACCCGAAGCTATTTTATGTCTTCGGACCCTAACACACCAAGATAACAGAGCATAACCGGAGGTAACCTCACTATCCCCGTCTACCATACCCACCCTGCATCTCGATGTATGCTTAATGACGTCACTTATAAGGCTATGATCTCCGTTCTTGCCTAACTAATCATCCACTCTACTCTACCCTACTCGAATCATCCATAACAACTTAATCTAATATACACCTAGATGTATTTCACGCTTCCTAGCTGCCTTCTCAACCATTTTCCTGTGTGAAATAACTACTTTCTACGTAGAACTAATTCCTTATTGTATGAAACTTCATTAATTTTTAAATTAGGTTACATTAATTTTATTTTATAGGTATGCTATGCTAGTTGTTTACGTTAATTTCTTGTAGGTAAATGTCCTTATTTTTTTTTTTTTTTACTAACCTAATATACGTTTAAACTCTCAATATATCAAAATTCCTAAGCAAGAAGGTGTCACAATAGCTTTAACATATTACCATTTATATTATTAAGTTTATTTGTCAATTTTCCGTATTACGGAAAATACACTTGACCATTTGCTTTGAATGGGCAAGCCCTCCCGTTCTGGGGCACGCGGCTACGTGCCGCTGGCGTAATTTCAAAAAAAAGAAAAAAGATAATTAAGATAAGGTGTCTATAGTAAAAAAAAAAAAACAACAACAAAAACAATTTTAACGTTTTAACTATCTGCTTTTGTATAAACAACCCGGTAATACAATATGTAAATATAATTATTTTTTAAAATTATAATCAATATTTCTATTTTTAGTGGTTATTATTGTTTAATCTCCTGCCTAACCTTCAAATGTCAGGTTTTTGGTCAGGTTATTTTAAACTCTCGTATTGCATTTCAAACAGATATATTTAGCTCAAGATATATTTAGCTGTCTATTAGACTGTATATATCAGGAATAATTGCATATTTTAATGCATATATTTGAGATAATTCTATATTTGAAGTGCTATTTCCACTTTGCATATTTTAAGGTTGTTAAGTGCTTATTGATCCGAACTATACATCACAGTATAATTAACAATGATACTGTTTTCGTGGGTAAAGCCAAGGTCAACACGTTCCGAAGAAAAGTGTTCTATTCGGCATCTAGTGAATTAAAATAGTAGTAATAACTTTATTTCAGTTTTCTTGGGAGAAACAAGGTACTTTTTAAGGCCTTCGTTAGTAAAAAAAAAAAAAAATTAAAAAAAAATAATAAAAATAAAACTTAGTTTCGTTTATGGATCTGTCTGTCAGTCGTTCTCTGAATCAAAAGAGATAAAAACATAACTCTTTTATTTTGAATTTCGAGTGAAGCATCAAATAAATGAAAGGTATTAAAAATTAGATTACAAAAAAATATAACACATGTGGAAATTGTTTAATTTTTAACGCCATTTTGTTAAAAAAAAAAAAAAAAAAATTAGAATCAACTTATATATCATTATACAATAACAACATGAATCACAAAGTAGATATGAAAGATTTAAATAAATTTTATGCGGGTATTTATAAAAAATTAAAAATTAAAACATAA
>KZ651162.1:317305-347698 GCA_001010745.2 Gerris buenoi | reverse complement strand
ATATATACTATATATATCCAGTTTTATTTCATGTAAAATACATTTTGACACTAATCTTCAGTGACATTATTATATATGAAATCATTTTTAAAAGCTGTCTTTACTTATTTTTGTCCGATTAATTCAATGTAAGCTAATTTCAACAGATTTATTACAAATGCACAAATTTTCAGCAACTATTTTCGCTAATCTAACAGCTTGCGGACTGTTCAACTAAAATAATTACTATCTTAACATAAAACAAAAAATTAAAAACAGTACAAATGTTTGTTAACAAATTGGCCATGAACTATAAGGTTTAAGATTTTTTCCCCTTAGCTCATGGATTCATGCGTTAAGATGGCCACACGATGGACTTCTCGAGAAAAAAACCACCAGGATTTCCTTGAGGATGCTTTTTACCAAACCTCCACCTTACCCAACACTAACTTCAAAAATCCTCGAGGCCAATGTCGCCAACTCAATACACGCCATAGTTCAACCCTGAGTTTCGGCCTCAAGGCTGAAAAACCCTTTTTGTTTGAGGTTTTGGAGACTGCAGTCTACAGGTAGCCGCTTCACACACGTACAAGAAGACGTAATCCAAGAGGTTTGGACTGAAAAGTGCAAACCTCAAGAATTTCCTCTTCGTGTATGGCCGCCTTAATACACACTTAACGCTATACTCTTTGGCGTATGCATGGACTTATCTTACTATTGATTTACGTTTTTACCCAAGCATAGAATTTACTTATCATTCATTAAAATTATTCATTAATTCTTTTAATCTTTTTACAAATATTTTCGTTATTGAATAAAACATCATATTATCCGACTTTCTTATTACAATTACTTAATGCATTTAGTTTTTAAATCAATTAACGCTAATTGTACTTTTAAACTACAGACATTATGTTGAAGTGAATGATTTTGTTAATTATTATTAAAAAGTTTTAGTTCAAATTATTTTTTTAGAGCATATTTGTCAGCAGCGTAATTACAAAAATTACGTTTAATTAAAACAATTACACAACTACTGTTACAATATAATTCCTACTAACTTTACTAATTGCATTTATAATACCCTATTATAATATCTTAATGTTGATTCTTGTATTTTAAATAGCAATTGTTGCATAGCAAATTTATATTTAGCCGGTTGCTTTCATTATAGTAATTGATGTACTTGTTGATAAAGCTAAAAGCTGATTTAATCGAAATAATAAATACAAAACAAGGTCCCATACAGTTGGATTATATATGTCTAAGGGGTGGAGAGCAGGGTGGAAGGGTAGTTATGTTTTAAGATAAGAAGTGGGCAAGTCGAAGGGGGAAGCCCACTTCCATATAGTATTTAAGAAGGGGTTTGAGAAGTTTTTGCCCACCCTTAGAACAAACTCTTAGTAATTTATGATTTTGTTTACCCTGTACGAAGTTGCCTGGCTGCCGAGCCATACCAGACCAGTGGAAAGCTTTGTGCCTCCTTTACTTTCCTTGCTATAAGGTAGGATTTACTGTATCTCCCCTTACATGCATATACCGAAGTACAATATTAGAATAAAATAAACCTCTAAGAAATAAATATTTTCCCGAAGCATCAGTGAACCCAAACTTCGATTTTTTACTTTTTCCATATCCTCAATTTCGATTTTGTATTTTACAGTTGATATCCACGTATTTAAAGCTTTTATATTTTCAGTGTAGAACACACATGTTATATTTACTTTTGAAAAAATAAAATAATCTCGTTTGTTTTTATAATTTGGTGGGGATTTTCTCAAAATAAACAAATAAATTAAAATAGTAAATTAGGTAAGTCTTTAGAAGTAAAGTAATGAAGACCTACTTATCTTATCTTTTATATTCTCCGAAACTTTTTATGAAACTGCTATTTTCTTTAACTGGTTATAAGTATTATGTATAGGTTTGATAGCGTCGAGGGGGAATCATTATTCTTTTATTTTCTTTCTTTCCTTTTGTTTCGTTGTTATGTGTTTCTTGTATTGTGATAAAACTTAGAGCAAAAACAAAGCATAAACAAAAGTTCNTAGTGAACAGAAGCGGCCCAACAGTTTCACCCTGACTAACCCCACATATCTTAGGTTTTCTTTTTTTCCCCCTTTCTCTTCATATATTTCCTTTTCTTATCGGCCTCGACATTAAGCTTTATCAAGTTCTTAAAATAAAATCTTTTAGCATTCTTTATATTTGTTTTAATAATTAGATTGTTTCGTTTTTAATCAGACGTAGCTTTTTCTAAAAATAAAAATTATTTCTCCTGTATTTAAGATAGTTAAAATATAAGTTCTATTATGGCTCCTGCTATTTAGGCTTTGGATCGATCATTTTCATAATCTTCAATTGAGATTGAGGTTTCCCCTACATTGTCTCAAAACTGTAACAGGAAAATGCAGAGGTTTCCTAGTGCTTGGGGAATTTTCTTTGTTTTTTTGATGATGAAAGAAAATCCCCAAGGATTAGGGAACTGCTGTTATCGCCAACATCAAAAGAGACTGCGGAGAATAGAGGCGTAGAAGATCATGTGGTAGTAAGATCTCTTCTACAAGACATTCAGTGCAGGTGCCCTAAAAGAAGTACTATGGACCTACTCCTTCATTATAAAACTACTTGAAATAACAGTGTTTGAAGTAGGATATTTTAATATTTGGAATTTACGTTCCTATTTCAATCTTGCCGTTTGAGAGACAACTCCAAAGACTCCGCCATATAGGGTAAAAAACAGTTTTTCCATTTTCATTGAATACCTAAAAATCTATTTATTAAAACTCTATGAAAGTTATCTACTAGAATTGATTATATTCCATTATTAAGGAACTCGTTTTTTGGTGAATATAAAAACTTAAATTAATCAGTCTTTGAATAATAATAAATATTTGTTGAACAAATTAATCTTATAACTGATTTTAACATTAAGTAAAACGTTGTTGCCCTTTACCGATTCCTGAGTTTTTTTTTATTTATATTTTGTGGGCAAGTTTCCTTGTAGTTTTGTTTTATCCGGTAGCTTTTTTATCAGGAAATATTGTATTGCATTTGTCTAATAATTTTCAGTACTCAGATGAAATGAAATATATACAATTTTTAAAATTATTTTTTGACTGAGATAAAACTTAAATAAAAAGAGCATGTTTTTTTAAATTTAATGTTAGGAACAATATAGTCGGTTATCATCAGAATTGTGGACATCAGTAACTATTTTACACATTTTTGGAACGAAGTTCCTTATGGCACGTTCTGGGCCCGGGAGTGAATCCGAAAAAAACGACCAGAATCACCGTCACGCACAAACCTTCACGAAATATACCGATAACGGCGATAACTTGTGTAAAAATTGACCGATTTAGTTGAAATTTGGTAAACATGTTTATTTTACCAATGCCCAAGACAAGTTAATTGGACAACGTTATCCGCCCAAGCGTTCATGCGCAACGCTCGCGTAAACGTAAGCGTCAAATTAAAAAATAGGAATTTTTGGACGGGAAAAAATTCTAACTTTTTGAGACAAACAACTTTTTTAAATAAAATATTTTAGTAAAACGAACACCGACACTGCTATGAAATGATAAAGATTGCTAAATTTATTAAAGCGGACCAAAACGATTAAAATAAAGAAAACAACGTTTTTACCAATATATTACATTCTAACGTAACGATTTTAATGAAACTTTGTATTCATCAATTGAAACAANAAATAATTTGGGGTTATCTTCAATGTTTGTTTCATGGAACGAATAAAAATTAAAATAAACACAAAGTAGTTAAGAAAGGTAAAATAAGTAATCGATGTTATTTTTATTTATAATTATAGTAATGTATTTAACTATAGAAATACTAGTTTCTTCATAGTTCAAATAGTAAGAGGTTTTATATTAAAGGTTAAGAGAATTTTTTATGTTATGAAAATAATTTGTTATCAGAAATGTCACTTTTAGTGAAGAAATTCTCGTTTTAATATATTTATTTTTCCAATTAATTTAACTTGCAATATTAAACGGAGTATTTCATTGACCTAACGTTTAACATAGTTATCGTTTAAGGGTTTATTTTATCTTTAACTCTAGAAAAATGAGACAGATTTACTAAAGGAAAGAGAGAGAGGGAGAGAGAGAGAGAGAGAGAGAAAATCAATTTCAAAGAGACAAAATTGTCAATGAAGCCTACCTCTATTTCATGGGGTTAAATCAAGTCCGAAAAATTGAATTTTCATTTTAACATTCGGAGAAGGTTACGCTACCCTCCCCCTTTCTAGTTCAGTTGTATTTTATTAACTTCCTCCTGGCACGTTGATTCTGATACCTTCCCCCTATTTCAGTACTAATGAAACTTGATCTCCTCCCTAAAGGGATGTGTTTCTCTTACTTTTCTTTCAAAATTTCTTTTTCGGCTTATAAAAGGAGTCCCTTTTCCCAGGGAGCAAGCAAAGGGTGAGCTCACGAATCGAAGGTCTTTTTAAATGTATTCTAGTCATGATTCCTCGAAAAAAGGAACGGAAAGCACAACCTATAGAATAATACAGAATCAGAGCGATATTAGACTACCTTAAACCTTAGCATCAAGATGAAGGAGGAACAGTTTGAAAATTAACACAACGCATTTTAAAAATAAGCAACTCCACCTGAAACCAAGGTCAACACCGACATTTATGGTGAGTTCGAATCCTAGAATGGTGAGGTATCGATCAAATGAGAGTAAAGTGGCCGGATACCGGGTCCTAAGAACTTGAAAGAAAGAGCAAAAGAATAAAAAATATAAACAAAAGTTTTCCCACGGCTTAAGTTTGAATAATAAGGTGTTGTTCGGAAGTAATCAGTCTTTCTACATTTTGATTAAAGATAACATGATAACTGGAAAGTAAACATGAATAATAACTTGCAATGAAGAAGTTAAAAAATTGTAAATTATAAAAGTTAAATAATTAAGTTAAAAAAGTACAGTCATATACATTCGACAATTTATATCAAGTTATCTAATAATTTGGAATGCATATGCTTCCACGCAAATGATTTTTTTAATAATAATTAAATGCCGGCATGAAATCGCAGATAAGGAAGCAAAATATAAGGATTATCATTTCACATCTATTATTATGACAGTAGGATCATATGCAGACGATCGGCAGATCTTGGTTTATGGAGAGGTCAATCCATGCGATATTAAGATTTTTCGAATTTGACGATTTAGACTGTAAAAAAGAGTTTAGAAAATAAAGATAAAAACTTTAAGAATACGTGGAGACTATCGAATTAACAATTAGTTATCTTATGGATGGAACTAGAAACTAATTGGCCGGATGAATTCAGGAGATAGGAAAAGATAATTAATAAGCATTTTAAGAACAGAATATACAGCATACAAAGAACTAGAAACCAGAGCTACAGAATAAGATAGACTAACGCTTATTATCTTATGGTAGAGTTTTCAATAATATGGACAAATAATTGGATAGGAATCGTAACCTATAATTGAAAATAAATTGAACCTATAAAAAATAATAATAAATAGCTGAAATAAATAGAACAGCTTTAGTATAACGGATAAACAAAGTCGGAATATAAACAATTTTGATATTACAGAAACCCAATAATTGACCCAATGACTACTTAAAGAAGCAAAATATAGCGACGGAGGCCTTTAACCACCAACTTGTAACTCGCCTACGCTCACTTTATCAAAGCTTATAACTAAAATATAAAACGATATATTTTTTTAATCAGCTTAACGTATTATTTCATACAATACCACACACCAAAAACAAACAAATGTTTAACCCTTAAGTTTTTTTTACCCTTATTTTTTTTTGTCACATTTTTAAAATATGTGTGTAGGTACTATACAAATACATTCAATACAGTCGGACCTCCATATCACCAACTTCTGTACAGCAAAAATCTCTAATGAAATGAATTTTATATAAATGAATTTTTTTTTATGTCCCATGGATTCTCTATACTGAGTGATTCTATAGTAAAAGAAATTCTATATAACGAAATTTCTTTACAACAATTTTTTTCGACTGTATTTCAAAGTACTTAATCGGACAAAAATTGTAGCCGTGAGAGCAGGCGACAGACAGGGTTTGTCTGCGGACCCTAATCATTTAAATTGTGGTTAGTTTTTTTTTAAATAATATAGTCCAGTAAATATGATATTAGTGTGAAGCAGGAATGTCTTGAACTTTAGTACCAAAGCCATTATCATACGTTCCTTATTCACATCTGATAACTCAAAAGCGTAAACTTACTATCTAGTCGAGAAAATTAATTGTTTTATTAATATGTTCAAATGTTTTTCGACGTATCTATGTATACAAGCAGTTAATCTGTAAATTACCTAATTATAATATTTAATAGGATTCTATAATAATAATTAATGTTTGTGATATAGTATTCCTTGTAATTATTATATGTTTCAATTGTAATTGCAGGTAAGCAAATACTTTAACGTAATATTCATTTGTAAATTGAAATATACATATAATTATAGTTAATATAGTATAGATTATTATAATTATGCATAGAAATACTTATTAAGTAAGCCCCCTGACGATCCAAATGGATCAGAGGGTGAAGAGCATGAGGATTTTGTATTTATAAGAAATAAAGGAATTATTTCTATTATTACTTATCAAGCTTAAGATATAGTTAGTGAGGTTAATTTAATTAGCGAGGTTGGTTGTTGAGGTTGGTTTATTACTGAGGTTAGCTTTACTACATAACAATTTGTATATTTAACTTTATAGTTAAAGCTAATTATTAAATTTTTCTTATTCTCCTTTTTTCTTTGACTGTATAAATAATCTGGTAACAACCTCTAAATCTGGTACTTTACCCATCTCATATTAGAAAATAGAAAAACCGCTTAATCAAAATATTTAAAAAAAAAATACAACTTGCCCTACCAAAGCATTCTGGTAGAGAACTTTGAAATTTTTATTAGATATACGTGTGCCACAGGGCAATATCCCGGGGCTTATTCTATTAATATGCATGGGACATTTTAGAAATAAAATTTAATACCCATATTATCATCGGCTTTTTAGTGAGATAAAACTTGCGACTCAAATTTAAGTTGTTTTTTTTACTCAGAGTATGCTGTGGTCACTTAGGTTAATATGAATTTATATTAAGAAGATTTTAAGGAACAATTACTACTTCAATATAGAAAAGGAGGGAAAAAGCAAGGGGAGAGAAGGAGAAGGAAAATTGAATGAAATAAAGAAAAATAAAAAGAGCATTAATAATATTGCGTCAGTTAAAAAGAAGCAAGATAAAAATAATATAGATAAACGAAAATTAAATAGAATAGGTAAAAAAGAAGCAAGTTAGAGGAAAAAAATATTTGGTCACTAAAAATGAAGCAGAAAAAATCAAGAATAAAAAGTAAACTATCAAATATTCCTCCTACACGAGTACATAACTAATTGCTCCAGTGTATTTTATTTTAATTTTGGCTGCATTTAATTATTTTTGCAATAAAAATAACTAACTCCTCTCCGGCAGGAAATGGAACACGGCCTATTACGTCTGTCTGTACATTGTATGTCCATCAAGATCTTAAAACCGAATTTTCGTGCCATCACAATACCTTTTCTGTATGAGAAAGTAAGAAAAAGGGAATAAAAAAATAATAGATAAGAGTGAGAATAAAACAACAGGGTAGGAAAAAGGAAAAGAGACAAAAAAAGTATAGGATAAATAAAAAGAATATAACAAAGAAAAATAGTAGGGTAAAGAGAAAGTATCTGTCAATTCATGAATTCTCTGAGAATTGAAGAATTGTACAAAATCAAAAAACCAAACTAGCCTCTTTCCAAAAAAACATAACATGCCAAAAAGATAATAAAATAAAAAATTGCCTCTCAATACTTTTTGTGCGTTCCCCGAGTCCAAAAAGGATCTAACCTTTTTCTCTTATATATCGGAAGCAATAAAACATCTTACTCGAAAAAAAAAGTTTTAGAATACATAAAAACACCAATACTTTATTTATATATTAAAATATAAGCCTAATATAGAAAAAATCAATAAATATATATTTCTCCTGTTTTACTCGAGCCATTGGGCTACGTTTTGAACATACATGTGTATTTATAAAAGAGAAAACTGTGCCGTATAGTATTTAAAGTTAAAAAAACCTCAATTTTATGGCCTTATTTTTTTTATTAATGGAATATAAATGTATTAAGTTACGCAACAGATTTTCTTTTTCCATATTTCTTTTTCTAAACAGACATCCTCTTAGTGAAAATAGGAAAATGTCGGCCATATTTCTACGTCATGCTTTTTTTTAAATGAAATGCTGTGGAAACCTCTTTTTCCCAGCCACTTTGCCCCTACACAAAGCTATTTAATTTTCCATACTTCGGAAATGCGGGACGAGGGTCTCTCCCCTAACCAATTTTCATTTTAACGCTTCTTTATCATGCCAACTCTCTCAACTTGAGAGAACGAACAACTTTATTTTTTTATTCTTAGAAAAGAATTACTTTATATTTTTGTTATGAGGGTTGTAGTACACGGTGCGTTCCTCTCTTAGTTTCACGTTTTACCGTTAGGTCGCTCTTCTTTCTTTGTGATTATGTTATACTAAGATTCCTAACACCTTTTCCCCCTTAAATTCGCTCCTTTATTCAATTTTTTTCTCTCTTTTTTTCCTCTATCTCTTTCACCTTTTTATACGCTTTCCTTTCTTTTTTAAAAAATACAAGCTCAATTCATCCTTTCCCTTCTCCCTCTGGTATTATCGACAAAAATATGCCCGCCTTCCGGACAAATAAACCGTAAAACCTTTTTACAACCAGAGAGTAAGGAGAGGGGGGCGAGACAGCCTTAAGTGTGCTAAAGAAAGGGAAAATTTATAAGCTATACAGGAACCTCCCTTCTCTGCCAATAAATTGAAGATAGACAGATATTTTCACGATGGGTTAATATAACACAGCGTTACCTCCTTACATCACAAAGTAAAGCAACACAATATAGAGTACCAAACACACATAATATCTTAGTAAGCTTGTTCCTACCTATACACATCAGTCTCACACTTTTCTTTGCATACTTTCACTCCAGACATTTTCCTTCACAGACAAATTTAAGTAATCTTTCACACTCAAATGCATTTATACATACATACATTTTCTTTGCATACCTAAGCACTTTCCATTATAAGCATACTCATTTCTTTCGCACACTAATTCACTAAAACTTAAACACACTTAGGTACACTTTCCTTTTCACTGCAGCACAATACCTACCATTTACTTTAAATAATATTTTATTTAATTCACTGACACAGGCTTTCTTTTCGGCGCTACTAATAGATTCACAACCTATATTTTTTTCTCCCCTTTTATTATATTTTTAGAATATTTACTTCTTTTTATAGGCTCCTCTCCTATTCACATAAGGACCGATAAATATAAATAATTTATAAATCATTTACTTATATGTATCTACCATAAAAAAGACAAGATGGTCATGAAAATATAAAACGATATATTTTTTTAATCAGCTTAACGTATNTTTAGAGTAGCTTAGAACACGATGACAATGCATTATTTTAATATTTTTAACCATCTTTTAGCATTTAAGCATAATTTTTTTAAGCAAATTGTACTGTATGGAAAGTTAGTTCGGAAAAAATCCGCAAGTTATTTTATTTGTTTTGGCATGTCCCATATTTACAATCTTCATTTTGACAGCTATTATTGTTATTATTATTTTTTTTAGTAATTTAGCATAATTCTCTTCTTAAACAAAAAAACTTTGTTTTACAATTTATTTACGAATATCTCGACATAAATGTTTTTTACCCTATTATTTGTTATACTGGTTAAACCTGAACCTAGTTTTACTGTTCTTATAATACTATTTATTGTTATTTCCATTTCTTTAACTTTTTTCGACAAACGCTACCATTTAAATACATTGAGAGCGTAGAATAAATATTTGACTAGAGAGAAACCTCCTCGGAATTAATTGAATCATATTCGACATTAAAATTTCATTTACATATCGCTCCCCCCCCCTGCCCTCGGCGTTTTTTTTTTTCTTTCCTCTCTGTGTGTAAACTTTCATTCGAGTTTGCGTAAAAATGTTTATTTTTTTTGTACATGTGAACGTCTGAACTGCGAGCCTGTATTACTGTGGCAGGCTGCTGTTGTAATTGAGTTAGAGTATTATTATGCATCAAAGCGTCTCTAGGTTGCAGGGTCATGAATTTTGTATGGTCCCTCGCTCTGTTGCCTCCCAAATTTTGTTTTAACATTTTTACCCCTCCTTTCCTTGGGTATGGTTTTTCGGTACTCAATTAGTTTATTTTTTTCTGGCACATGTCCTTAACAGAGAAAGGGGTAAAGTCATTTTTCCACGTTTTTAAACAGGAATATAATTTGTTTTACTCCCTTTTTGTTCGTATCTTTTAATTCAATGTAGTCTTTTTTAAAAATATCTTTGACGCTTTCGTCAAAGATAATGTACACTTATTATTATACCTTTTAATAACTAGAGTTTTGATAGACGTTATGCGTTATTATTAAACAAATGCATTTAAGCCACACAAAATGGTACATTGGGTAAATAAAACGAAATTTTTAAAAAGGATAGGAAAATTTTAGCCATATTTTCTACTAATTTTTTCCTAAATAATAATGTACAAACATCTTTTATCGTGGGATAGTAAAAAAAAATTCTAGTGAGGATACGGCTACTGGATTTAGCACAGGCCTCAGTAGAATTGGACTCGTAAAAGAAGAAGTATTTTACTGCTAAAGCTTTCTCTGACTATGAGGGCATTTGATATCATAGTCACTGATAAGGCAGTCGCTAGATAGCAACCGTGGCGCCCTTAAAGGCAAATAGGGCTGGAGGGAAAGGGCGCCCCGGGCACCCCTTCCTTTAAGCCCCTACAGACAAAGTTTTTGATTGTTCCGTCCTACAAGTGCCTCCCCCCCCCCCTATGTACTATTTACATCCCTCTCTTCAGAGAGAGGACTTGGACATTATTAGAAAACTTGCCTCGGACAAGGACCCTAGGCGAAGCCATTCTACAGGAGTACAAGAGGCAAAAACTTGGGCACGAACACGACCCACAAATTCCCCTTCCTTTTCCTACTCTAGTTCAAGCATATTTTCTATATCCGATCAACAAACTTTAGGTTCTATTCTAATATCTCCCGGAACTAGATCCAACTTCAAAAATCTGCATGTAACAGAAACTCTTCAATCGTAGCAAAGAGAAATAAAATTGAGGTCATATTGTGTTTACTTCTATAGTTTGGAAAATAAACAATTCCCGGTATCGCCCATCCTAGGACAGTTTTATTCTTGACAAAGTTTACTTCTACGGTTCATCCCCTAAACATGTACCTAATTTGGTACTCTTTTACCACTTTAGGGTGGGTAACAAAGTAAATTAGGTCGGATGTGGCAAGATTTTACTTGGTTACCCACCGTTTGTTTACATTATTGTGTTTGACATTTTTTTTAAAATAANTACTTGGTTACCCACCGTTTGTTTACATTATTGTGTTTGACATTTTTTTTTAAAATTAATTGACAATCTTAAATGGGAAATGTTCAAATATATCCTTGGGACAAAGGAATATCACACTTCTGTAAATGAAAATGACAATATCCGTTAGTCTAACTATCTAGTATGGCAAAGTAACCTTTAATCCAATAAATTTTGAACAGAAGAATAGTTCACTTGGATTTAATAATAAATAAAAAAATAAATAAATGGTGGGTAACAAAGTAAAAGAGTGCCCCTAATTTAATTATATATATTACCAGGGGGTTCTACACCTACTCGCTTCACTCGTCGAAAAGCCGTTCAAGGCCGCTGCCTTTGACATATTTGTATGTTCACAAAACTATTTTAATAATATAGATAGATATTATTATATTAAATGACATGTATTATATTATTATGTACTAATTAAATATACATACCTATACTATACAAGTACAAGTACAAGTACAAGTACTGTATATAAGTACTTATAAATAAGAACCTAAATTACAAATATTTATTTTATATTAATATGTTCAATTTATCAATTTATCTTGTTCATAAAAATAATTTATGGATACATTCTATTTGAAAAGTATTTTTTAAAGTTAAATTGAATATTTTTAATAATCTATACTTATAGTATTTATATTTAAAAACAAAGTAGTTCACTTTTATTTCATAAACATGTTAACATAATACAAAAATATATTATGCATACAATATTGTTCAGTTCACACATAGTTGATACTGTTGTAACATGACAATGTCAGTCGGTTGTCACACTAAGTATTTTGATGTTAATAATTGATATTTGTTCTACCATTGAATAAATTTTACAGTTGACAAATTGATTAAAGTTTTTGTTCTGAAGACACTCCGCTTTGCGTATTACTCTCAAGTGATACTAATAAAATATTTTTAACTTGTAAATACCGAAAGAGCAAAGAATTTAGGACATTTTCGTAGCACGTTTTGAAATTTTAAAAATGAGATAAAAATTAAAAAAAAAAAAATAAATGTTCCCGTTTCTAGGTAATTTTCTGTCTAAACAAAAGGGTTACTCCACAGAAATATTTTTATAATCAAATAAAAGGAATGTCAAAAAAGAAGAAAGACAAATTAAAAGAGTTATAAAGACTTTTTTCTATTTTTTTTCAAAAAAGCAGTTATCTGTCTCGTAATATATCCCTCGAGGCTTGAAAACAAGAGAAAAGAAACCGAAAAACGAAAATGAAAGAGAAATAAGGATACTTTAAGAAAATAAATCTCCTGTTGGCAAAACTAACTGCCAATTTTTAGAAGAAAAAGGAGCGTTCTCTTTCTTCTTGTTATTTTAATTTATTGTCCTGAAGGAATGTTTGTGAAAAGCTTCACTATGGGCCCTCCCATACCCCTGTAGAGAGTTTGTTTTCAGACATTCGAGAAGTAAAAAGAACTTCCCAGGCAGTTTTTCCTATCCTTTTCTTATTTTAACGAAGTGTATTAGGGGTAGGGGTAAAGAAAAGATAAAGATGGAAATAGAGAAAAAAAAAAAAAAAAAAAAAAAAAATCTGGGGTGAAAACTTTGTCAAGGAATTTTTACAAAGTTTTTTTTTCTTAAGGAAATGGGAATGAACAGAAGTAAAGTAAAAAGCAACGATAAGGTAGTGGTTAGAACAATTAGACTTTACTACAAATTCTATTTGATTTATTTTATAATTTTTCTCTTGATGGTGAACCCTTTTTAAATTGCTCTAAGTATAGAAAACTATATGTAAAAATATATTTTCTTTGGGTCTGGTTAGGGTTACAATAAATAAACTCCTCCTTTTCTTAAAACAAACATCTTAACTACTTTGTGTTTATTTTAATTTTTATTCGTTCCATGAAACAAACATTGAAGATAACCCCAAATTATTTATTCGTATATATTTTGTGCAAGCATTGTTATCAAAGTAATTTATATTACATCAATATAAGTTGTTAAANTGAAATACTCCGTTTAATATTGCAAGTTAAATTAATTGGAAAAATAAATATATTAAAACGAGAATTTCTTCACTAAAAGTGACATTTCTGATAACAAATTATTTTCATAACATAAAAAATTCTCTTAACCTTTAATATAAAACCTCTTACTATTTGAACTATGAAGAAACTAGTATTTCTATAGTTAAATACATTACTATAATTATAAATAAAAATAACATCGATTACTTATTTTACCTTTCTTAACTACTTTGTGTTTATTTTAATTTTTATTCGTTCCATGAAACAAACATTGAAGATAACCCCAAATTATTTATTCGTATATATTTTGTGCAAGCATTGTTATCAAAGTAATTTATATTACATCAATATAAGTTGTTAAAAAAGTTATTTTAATATAAGTATATACAGTCATACAAGCAAATTGTTTTTCAAGATAAAACAATAAAGATTTTTTTTTTTACATTTCTTAAGTAAACATGTAATTTTGTTTTATATGGTTTGCTATTAAACAGAAACAAAAGAAAAAAGTTAATTCTAAAGCAATTTCATAGAAATATGAATTGAATAATTGCTTCAACTTTTTAACTAGTTGGTAACAAATTCAAATTTCAGAAATAACGAGCAGGATACGTTTGTGTATTTATAAAGTACGGTTTGCCTGAGGGCTTTTGCCTCGGGTCAGTTCCATTCTTTATTTATATATATGTTTTTGATATAGCAATTTAATCAAAAATTCCCAACGTTATATAAAACTAAAACGTATGTATGTTTAGATTTAAATAACATTTTTCGTGAAACTTTGTATGTAGAGGAAATTTTTCAGTCGGCTATTTCCTCTAAGCCCTAGGCTATTGTAACAGTGAAAAACATACGTCGCCATTATTGTTCTTGGTATTTATTTTCTATTACATGTATATATTGTTAATAGAATCTTTCGATTTTATCTTGTAAAATTATTGTTCAGCTGTTTCACTTGATAATTCAAACCCGAACATTTGAACATTAGCATTTCTCTTTTCTTTGAAAATACGTTAACTGACGGTTTGTAATATTCTATGATGCTCTAATATAGATGTTTGTGCTGGGAATCTTCAAATAATTAGATATGTATTACATGATAGATTATATATTAATCATTCCTCCACCTACCTCAAGAGGGGGGGGGGGGGTAGCATTGCTGCATAAACGTGTCTGCACAGACGTTTTTTTTAAAAAATAATTTTGTTTAACTCCTGAATTTTTCTATTTATACAAGAAAGTAAAAAAGCAATAGTTAATCACTAATAATTTTATCATCTTTAATGTAAATAATTAAAAAAAAAAAAAAAAAATAGTACCTCGATGCGAAATCGGATTTCTTATACTACCTACATAAAAAATGTTCTAGGTTGTACATTAATAATTTAGTTAATTACAATATAGAAACCGTGCGATTAAACTGTTGTTTGCATAATTTAATTATATATTTCATTTGCATTAAAGTTTTAAAATTATACAACAAAACATAATACATATCGAGATTAGTAATTGTTGTGTTATAATTATTGTATTATAATGAAACTCTTAAATGATTAATTAACAATTCAATTATTTGATAGTAGTATCTAATTAATTGTACTTCAGTGATAACGGAATATTATTAATTGAAATTATTATCAGGATTCTTGTTCCATTGATTTCTTGTTTTTGAAAACAAACGAAAGATACACGACATCAAAAATTTGAAATTAAACAAAGGAATTGCCTTATCAAGATAGATCGGAAAGATGAATTACTTTGTCTCGTGTTATTGTTGGTAAATAATTATAATTTTCCTAACCCTTTTAATTAGATTAATTTCTCTTATCAGGAGTTGGTTATTTATTATGTTAATTGAACTATTAGATAACAGAGTGCTATTCAATCGTCTTTAATTGATGTGATATCGACAAAATCGGAAATGAAACGAGGGATATTGATGCAATCATTTAATGAACTTTTAGCATACAAAAACCAATTTTGTTTATTTGAAATTTACAAATGTCTTGATCGAAACATTCGTCATTAAATGTGTAGATACGAACTGTGTTTTAAATATTGTTAAATATCTAAAATTTAGAGGTTTTTACACCTAAAATACAATGGACAAGAAACATGCCTCTTTACTAAGCCGATCACTTCCATTATTATTAATATTATTTCACATCAAAGAGACACGTAATCGCCCCTCCTTGACATCCTGTATGCAAGAACTTCTCCTTTCTCTTGTTTTTTGTCCCTGTCTTTTCGGTGTGGTAGCCGCATAAGTTCCATTGAAAATAGTACATTTTAAATCTAAATCAATAAAAATCACAATCTAATAATTAAAAATAAATAATGAAGTTGTTTTTATATATTCTCAAATACATTCTGTTCGAAATGTTTCTAATTCTTTCTGTGTATTTTATTTTGTTTTATCTTTTATATATTTTTGTGTGAATTATTCCTTTAAACGTAGTCTTTAGATCCCCTGTGAAACCTGCCTGACGATGTATGTTGTAATTAATGATTGTACTTTGTAATCAAATCATCTATTGTAGAACAAAACACATATTTTTTTTATAAAATAAATATCCTTGTTTTTGAACATGTCGTTCTCAAAACATGGCCTGAGTCAAAATTATCCTGGATCCTTGAAAGAAATGTCACGAATTCTGTTACAAAAGGTGCTTTTTTAATTAAGTGATAAAATGTATCGTCCTACTGTGTGTTCTTGAATTTAATTGTGTTTGATGGTTACTTTAAGAAAAACAAAGCGTTTAGAACATAATTACTAAGCCAAGTGTCTGCGTAATTATGTTCTTTATTTAAAACTAAAATAAATTATGACTAAAATCTAGTCCTTTCGTTGAAGCTGTTTTAAAAGACGATGACTTCTGCTTGCAACAATCTCCCCGGAACTTAAGGATCACGATTTTATTTAAACTATGCTCTATGCAGTTGCTTCTTATGGTCAACTGGAAGTGAAGACTTTATTGGGCGACCGTCGAACATATTTGATGACCGAAATTTTATCAAATCTTGGACTATCTTTTTTTGTTTTAGAATATTTCGATTGCTTGGTCAATCTCTAGTTATCATGCAGCAATGATATGTTTTACTGTAATAAATTTTACTATAAATAATTTACTATAATAAATAGAATTTAACTTCTGTTTAATTATCTATCATTTTAGAATTTAACCAACACCGTGCATGAAGAACCAAATGTGATCGCAATGAGCTACTGAGGATTCTTTTTTCGCTTTCACTTTTAGATGTGATTTCCAAGGATGCAGTACATCGTGATTTTGCTTGATAGAAGCAATGCAAACACTTTAAACACTACAATGTTTATAATTAAGTTAACATTTTACAAGACATGTTCATTGCCATAAACCAATCTAATAACATTACATGTGAAAAATGTGTCCATGATTTTAGTTGTCAATTGCTTCAAAGTTATGGATAACTTTTTCGATGACTCTTTAATTTACATATGTAATTTACATATGTAATTTACATAAGACTTATTGGGAAGTTAACTCAACAATATGGATCTTCGGATGAAGATGAAGACTAGGATTTGTAAATTTGTTACTATCCGAGTTGCCCGTGATGCAACAAAAACAACATTATGATGCTTTGAGTTAAAGCACCACGATACGCACAGACTCTAATTACATTGACTTCCCATTCATTTCCTTGTGGTCCAGTAAACCTTGTATGGTAGTGAAAGTCTGGGAAGGCAAAGCGAAGCAATCAGGCTTGCAGATGGGATCTCTGTGCTATCACACTTTTAGGATGTTTTATATAAGGTTGTTTCATTAACTAGCAATTACCTTTTGGCCTTCTATAAAATAAATAGTATTTTTTTTTTATCCTTTAACATTTTTACCCCCTATGTGTACTTTTTCTTTAAATTATTTTTATGTTTGCTAAAGTTTTGTACATTTTCTGTTTCAGGGTGCTTCCTCATCGCTAGTGGTAAAGTTTGCAGACACGGAGAAGGAGCGCCAGATAAGGCGGATGCAGCAAATGGCTGGAAACATGGGTCTTCTTAGCCCCTTTATGTTTAATCAATTCGGCGCTTCCTACGGCGCATATGCTCAAGTCAGTAGAGAGGTACACTTATTATTTGTAGTAAAGTTTATAATTATTTATTACTAGCTTTCACCCCGCGCTCCGCGCGGGGCTCATGCTAGGTATTAGTGGCTATGTTTCCTATATTCAGTAGGCCAAAAAATTAAATTAAATTCCTAAATAGTTTTTTTCCCAAAGGCTTCTAGGAATCAAATCAGGACTACATTACCATCATTAATGCCATATACTAAGAAAATAATACTCTCCAAATCGTAGTTTCGTAATATTAAAAAAAAATAGCCAATAGAAACTAAGTATCTAGTATAGTAATAACTAACAATACTAAAAAAAGTAAGTATAATAAATATAGACAAAACCAATTAGATTAGGAAGTGATTGCACAATCATCGGTACTTCTTTAGATGGTTACTCCCCTATGTTTTTTTAGAATGTAAATGACTGACTAAATAACTATTAAGACAAAGGGATGCTTAGTCCAATGTACTTTAGGACAAAGGAATTTCACACTTATGTTTTTATAAGGGGAGTAACAATCTAAAGAAGAATACTCCGTACACCTTCTTTAGATGGTTACTCCCCTTTGTTTTCTTAGTAAATCTAAAGAAGTGCCCAATCATCAACCATAAATACTCTCTTCTCTCAATACTCTCTAAATCAGTTGCACCACTTAATATTTAATAACTCTAGTTCTAGGAAAAATTAATCAAATAATATATACTTTAAGGGAGGATTAGTTTGAGATTTAAGCATTCCCATCAGGAATTAAATCGGTTTACAATTTCGGACGCCATAAGCGCTCAAAGTAAAATTTCTTAAAAAAATAAAATAAATACATATATAAAATTTAGCTCTATTTTAGGTAGAACCGATGGAGTTACGACAGAAAGTCATAGGACCAAATTGTTGATCTTTTAAAATCAGATACTGCTGGCGCAATCAGCTTGTCTATACGACTTACCGTTAAGCTACAATAAGCCTCCAAAAAAACTTGCTTCCGCCATCTTTAATTTTTTAAGGGTGAACTTTAATTTTTTAACCCTTAATTTTTTAAGGGTTAACTTTTCGGTTTTTCCAGTCGGTTTGGGCTAATTTCCAACCAAACGCAAAAAACCGCGAGTCTCTAGGTGGTCTAGAAGTACCCAAACATTTTGAATAGCGAGTCTGTAGGGTTTGATTACGGTGGGCCAACCTAATTTTTTTAGGTTATGTGTATACTTTTTTTTTATAAAATTGTTAATAACTTAAGTTCTACTCAATATTTTTCGATGAAACCAAGTCTACAAATTGTGCCACAAGTTTGCGCTCACCTCTGAAAAGTTTTGCGCCTATAAAGTTTGACTGGGGGGGACATTCACACATACACGAAAAAAGTTAAGGCCGGATTCGGTTTTCAGATTGTATAAAATAAAAAAGTATCCAAAAAAATTTCAATTCTGACCAATGTAGACAAAACTTTAATTTTATATACATAGATAAGTCTCTGTAGTATAGAGTTGAGTCGAACTCAGAAAGAATAATTCGCAGATAGTACGACGTTTTCCTTGTAATGTTCCTTTATGATTTGAGTGAAGTCTTTTTTGGCCTCTTTGAGTATTTTGTTCTTTATAAGGAGAGAACATTTTCGAAGGACTTTTTGCATAGCTAGCTATTTTTTTCACTGAGCCTCCTTCTTTGACTTCAATACTTAGGACAAAGGATAAAATGAAGTTCCAAAAATGGAAAAGAAAATGGTTACCTAAAATTGTCCTTAAAGATGAAGAAGGATGCACTTTTTCCATTGATACCAAAAATGTCTACTTAACTTGTCATTTTTCTTGTTTTCTACTTCTTTAAATGAGAGAAACGCCCGTTTCAGTATTTGTATTCAACAGTATTTCGTTTCATCTTTGTTTATCCTTTCATAACCTTACAACTCCTTTATAAGCATAGGTTATGTATATTTCTCTTTTTTGCTATCCTTCCACCCCTAAAGAAAGAAAACGTCTTTCAATTTACCTTACTACCGTTATCTTACTGATTTTCTTCTTAGATAAAAAATGTTGTTACTTTCAAGTCTGTAAAGTACACAACAACAAGGGAAAAGTTGAGGTTTTTTTCTTTCTTGAAGTTGGCAATGTAGTAATAGCAAAAAAGTAATAGCTGGAACTTTATTTTTTTATCCTTTTAACTCTTAAAGACTTTGTTTTACGAATATATTTCCCTAAGTTATCAAAACTTTTTCATATGAGAAGTTTACTTCCTTGTCCTCAAACGAAAAATATTATTTTAAAAAAGCCTTATATCTCTCCTTAATCTATGCAACGTTTCAGTAAAAAAAAAAACTTGCTTATATTAAAAACAATGTTCATCACAGTTACTCAAAAAGAAATGGCTGGCTGAGCTTTATCTAAAGCTCCATTTGTAATCCAATTATTGGTTTTTTAACTATTCAAGAAATTGATAGTAAAAAAAAAAATTTCAATGATGGAAACATTTAGTCGTGGTTTCAAAATTGGTAACCTGTTTAGTAGATCACGGATTAATAATAGTTGTTTACGCAACAAGGGAGAGAAGTATGTTTTCCTGCTCGAGGTTAAGTTTTCTCCTGAGGCACCGCCGAAGGAGAAAACCTTTACGAAGACCTAATGTAAGAACAACAGAGCAAGGAGAGGAACGAAAGAATATTTTCACTTTTTTTCAATTTTTAGAAGGGTGATTGATAATCCTCAGGCCAAATAGATTATTGCTCGTCTTAACATAGAACATAGAATTATTGTATACCTATATCACTTCTTGTCTTAATAGTTAAACTAAAGGTATTATTTTTTAACTATTCGGAGAAAAGTTAATAGTGGGGCAGGTACAACAAATTTACCTCTATTTTGTCAATTGAAAAATACTTATGATATACAAATAGGGATATTCCTATCTATTTCTATTAGGGCGATATTGCCTGATCTGCAGTGGTGTAACGCTGGTTGTGCAGTCAGTACGTAAAAAGAATTGCCTATTCTCCTATGCAAACCTAGCTTATTATATTTATCCGAGCAACTTTCAAGCAGCTTGTCACTTCTCATGTCTAACAAGCCAATTTAAAAACATATGTTGTATCTACATTGCTTATAACTTAATATTCCAATAGCATTTTAAATTTTGTTTATGTGTATCCAGTTTTTATCAAAGCCTCTAAATTATGGCTCAATATTATTTCAAACTGATCTCAAATTTATTTAAAATTCTCTTCGTTCCTTTTATAACCATTATCCTAACTATATTTTCAAGGAATTTAGTTTATACATATTACACGATAAGAAACTTAACGTTTTATGTGTATTTTTAAAAAATGGTTAAAATTGGAGAATGATGATTATTTATCTAATCCAATTACTTTTTTTTTCTCTCTAAAACCTAGAATGAGTGTAAGATGGTAGCAAGGTATAAGGGATCTAGAAGGTACAATAGGCAGCTCCACTTTAGCTTCCCAAGTCATAAACTGTTTGGAACCGGCCCTTATTATATTTTGCCTCATATTACCAACCTAGGTCCTACGCCTCTATTATATTCAAACCATCCTCAATTCGTATTAAGTTTTTTTTAAAAAAAAAAAATCTTTTTATATAATAGAATTTATTAAGACATTTATTGGCTTCCATATTCTGGCCCCAAACCCTTATATAGTTACGTTCTTTTAAAAAGAAATCTAATTCACATTTTTTTCTTCCTCTATACTTTTTTAAAAAAAAAAAAAAAACCCTATTTACATTTGTTGCTGCTATATTATATGTATGAGAATAAAAATGAAAATAAGGATATGAAAGGGGAAAAAATGAATTTTTGGGACAATTTATTGAAATTAGATTGTTCGTTTTCTCTCGCACCCATACTGATATATTTGATTGTTTTCGTTATATGATTTTTTTTAAACTGCTTTTATTTTAACTTTAATTTAAACTCCTAAAAAATGCCTTAATTAAAATGCCTCTCAACATATAACTATATTTTGTTCACGTAAAACTTTGATAAAGAAACTGGTTCCAAATATATTTAGCTGTCACATTAAAAAAAAAAATCAAGACAACATTCGGAGAGATTTAAAAATTTCATCAGATTGTCTTTTATGCCATAAACTGATCTTCTTGAGATCTAAAATAAACACGGTAGCAAAATTTCATAGTAGCATGATAAGGAGCCTCATAACTCGAACAAGAGAACTATTGGTTTTCCAATCAATGAAGTTATGCAGAATCTTAAACATGTTTAACTGGAGAATTAGATAATATTTCATAATATTAATATTACTTTTTCCAATTAATGGTTAAACAGCATCTTAAAATTGTAACTGGAGAATCAGATAAGCTTAAGTAGGTATTACATAATATTAATATTAATTGACACATATCACTAGTCTGCCAATTTAGAGATCTTGTAAAAAAAAAAAGTTGGTATAATTCGAAAAATAAATCTCGAGTTACCATGGTAAATTATGCTTAAATCGTCAAGCTATAATTTGTAAAAGAAAAAGGAAAAATAGATGCTTGTTAGAAACAAAGAAATTCTAATTACAAAATGTTTATAAAAATTATACAACACTTGTTTTACACAAAATTAAAGAAAAATAATAAATAGAAATTAAAAACTATACTAAAGATTAAAATAATCATTGCAACACCTGTTTTTTTCCTTTAACTAACACATTTTCTTGCTAATGTATTTGGATAAGAGAAAGTGAGTTGCAGAGAGAGACATAAAAAGGAGGGAGAATCTGACTTCACTATTTGCCTCCCAAACAGTAAAGAAGCGTCAAGCAGAGAAAAGATTCATAAGATAAATGGGGAAATAGGGATAATAATTTAGAAGGATGGTTGGCTTTTGAATTAAGGGGCAACTTTAGTAAGCAACAGGTTGCATCCAGACTTTAGCTTTTCTTTATCTTGCTTAAAAACTCCAAGCAACTTTTTACTTAATGCTTGGACAGCAATCAACTTGGCTTTAAGTCAACTCTTCCTTTTTGCTTTCAAATCAACAAAGAATTACCTTTTTCATTTCTTTCTTTCATTTTTCTTTTTCTGTTCGTTAAGGTTGTATATACTACATTTATTAAGTATGCAACAGGCGTTATTCAAATATTTTATAAATTGTCATTTTAGTAGAAAAGTAAAAGTTACATCGTTGGTTTTATATTGTAACAAAAGAAAGAATAATATATTATTTAGAAACTTAATTTAAAATTTATTTTAAATGAAAGAGCAAATTACTTTTTTGAGTCTTAATAAATTAAATTTTTAAGTTACAACTTCTTGATTGTTTAAACAAACATTTTAACAAGATGTTTACTTAAAAAAGCAATTAAGATGTAAAACAATTAAACGGATACTCATAATATCCCCTAGAATAGAGCCCCAAAAGAGTTTTTATTTAACTTTGTTGTTCATAATTGTTAACTAAGGGTAAATAAAAGCTTGGTTGACTGTTGGACTATGTTTACTGAAAAACAAGGAGATCATATCACATCATTTTCTTTTCTGAAAAGTTGTTTATAGTAAGTTGCGCAAATTGTTGGTATTTTTTGTGTGGAATTATTCTTACATAAATATCAAATATCCAAAGTTCAATTTTTATTGTCAGTATATGTAATGTTTGTTGCGCTACTTGGGATCAAAGGTAGCTAATTACTATTATTAATGGTTTGCATACAGAAGATCTAGGGTCCGATTACTGACTCCTGCAAAGGGCGGGGCCCATGCTCGGTGTTGTTCCAGCATCGCCATATAAATAGGAAAACCACTTAAGTGAAGTGGTGCCTATCCAGTTGAATACGCTAATTATGCGGTTTATACAGCATATTAAGTAACACCAACAACCCCGTTTCATTTATTTCATATTAGCTATTCCGCTGGTACGACGCGACGTAACTGCAATTTTTGCGAAATAAAGTGAACACGCTAACAGTGTACACTCACCAGGTACACCAACCTGATAATTGGCAGATTGGACACTAGAGGGTAGTGTTGCATTATATGGATTTACGTCATTCCACTGGATGAGCAGTATACAGTCGAATAAGGCGGCTTTCACACTGCGTGCGAGACCGAGCGATGCCGATTCCGCTTGAGAAGCAAATAAATACATGTATTAGCATGGGTCTATTCACATTAAACGCTGAGTGAGACCGGACCGAGCGAGACCGAGCCGACTCGGGCGTTTTTTTCGAGCGTTTTTGTTAGCTAAGCGTTTTCGGCGACCGAAAACGCTTTTCGGCGGCCGGAAACGCATAACTAACAAAAACGCTCGAAAAAAACGCCCGAATTGGCTCGGTCTCGTTCGGCCCTGTCTCGATCGGCGTTTATAGTGAATAGCCCCATGCTAATACATGTATTTGCTTCTTAAACGGAACCGGCCTCATTCGGTCTCGCACGCAGTGTGAAAGCCGCCTAAGCCTTTCGCGTGCTGTTAAGTGGATTATTTTATTTGTTATATTTTTTATAACCACAAGACGAGTAGTCTATAAAAGTTCGGTTTTATTTCTGTTCCAGGAAATGCAACAGCAAGCTGCTCTGATGGCTGCTAACGGCACGGCGTACATAGGTCCTATGGCTGCGTTGGCTGCTCATCCTGTCAACGGCGAAGCCGTTGCCATAGCCCCAGCTACAGGTAAATATCAGTCATCATGCTTACCTTTCTATCGAACCGTATGAAACCGCCGTACAAAGAGCCTTTGATAATATATATAATAGATTGGCTGGTGATGATAAATGCAGTTATTTTTAACCTAATCATGATTTTGTTTTATAGGCTTTTTTGTATGCTTCTATTGACTTTGGCTGTTTTGTTTTTTCAAATGTCAAAGCTTAGCGAAAAGCTTCATACAAAAGGGTCAAAACAACTTACATTATTGACAAGACGTTCCAACTTTAGATAAAATATAATAATAAATATAATATATGAAATATATCTCTGTTCTTTGCACTCCAATTTTCTAAAAGTAAATGTGTAGACAAGATACTCAATGAATATTTAATTGGAATTTGTTGAAGGAAGTTGTTTACTCTTTTATGCATGTTCCAATTTCTACAAAGTCAACCAAATACAAACAGCTTTTAGTTTAGTTTTTAGTCACTAGCAAATCAATTTTTAATGATAATAGCTTGCTAACATGGGCACACTTATTCCTTAGTTTCAAAAGAATCAAAAGAATTTGACAGCGGTAAGTAGTTGTCAAAACCTACTGGACAACCATATTGAGTGACCATAAACAAGACGAGTATTTTCTTTTTTTATATCAAAAATACAATCTAACAAGAACTTTGTATCTTTATCTTGTTAATCAGGTGTTCAAATTTTGCAGCTATTTCTCCAAAAAAAACTAACTAAACTACTTTAAATTTACAACTTTATCTTAACTGACAACCAGTTTATTCTTAACACTCTTGAATTTTAGATTCTAAAAGCTAAGTTGTAACTGTAATTATATTTTATGAATTATTCAATCAAAACAGAATTGCGCATCATCAAGAAAATATTTATTGCTTATATAAAAGCTTATAAAAGTGGCAGAGGAACTTGGTGATTCCTTTGCGTAGTCTCGTGCTGTTTGAGCTTATTAATTCCTCTGTCAAATAATTTCTTGCGACGGGACACAATGCAAGGCTACTTAGATATTCTTGAATGAAAATCACATCTTCTTGTTAAAATAAATTGAATTAGTAAAATGTTGACTTCTGGAAGAAATATGGGGGAAAATCAATCCTTTTTCGCTTCCTTTCTTCCTAATTGAAGTAGTTTCTTAATCCTTTTATAGGCCAGAATGTGTTCACTTTATTTTCTAATAGAGTTGTGCTTTACGAAACTTTAAGTACCTAAAGGTTTCTTGAAAGGGAAGACAAGCCGTCTAAAATTGTTTTTAATATAACCTAGTTATAAGGGAGTGCAGACGAAAACTTAAAAGCACCAACTTCGACTTGGTTCAAGGGCGAGTAAAGTTTGTTGCTAGGAGCTCCAGCTCACGTCTCTCACTTGAACCCCCTGAGAAATTGCATTAAATCTGAAGACCTTTAGATGCAAGGGACTTTGGGGTTAAGGCGTTCTACAAACCTGAGAAGAGTAAAAGCGATATTGGACGCGTAATCTAACTAATGATTACTGGTGACCTTCCTTAGAGATTTAGTAAGGTCAGAGCGTTTGAGAACTAAGAGTTAACTACTTGAGAATTGTCAGAGGAGACAAAATCAAAGATTTATCTCAAAGATGCTTTAGAACTTTGATCCCAAAGCGAATGATCACGACAAACTTAGTAAAGTAAGGGTTAAACAATCACTAACAACATAACACAGACAAGAAAATGCAGCCAGTTTATATAACAAGTTGAAAATAAAATTTTACTTTGGAAGAAAATAAATGTTTTCAAAAACTATAAGGTTGTAGCTTCAACATTTGTTAAAACTTTTTACTTTTTATTAAAATCATGTCAACTGATAATTTAATTTGTACCCTTTTAATCTTTACCTTTAAGAAAATAAATACCAGTAGTCTTTGAACAAACGCTAAAAATATTAAAAAATTAAACATCTTGTCGCGTTCCTTTCGGTTCATTGTGAGAAATATGTGTAATATATTATACGTAAAATCTATAATTAATAGGTCACATCTGCTGATTTTTAAATTCTTGGTGCACATCCTATAATCCAGGATGAGGATGAAATAAAATATTATTAGAAAGATTAAAACATTACCCTTTTATAGATAGGTTGACTTATAGCAAATTCAAAGTCTGTCTAAAAAAAAAAAAAATTATTGCTATATATGTATAGATCCACCTAAATAAAAAACATAAATAAAATGACCAGGAGATAATAACTTCAATCCCCTCAATCTTTCACTCATATCAATACCATTTACCTTGCTATCATTTACATGATCTTGGGTGTATATATCCAAATATCCATATTCATCTCATTATCTCTGACAGCAATAATAATAATAATAACACCAATACTAGAAAGCTGAAATTTTGTTTATAAGAAATAATTTTGCGAACCGCCATCATGATTCAAGATGCTGAATTCCACATATTAAATACATAATATCTCCAGAAACAATTGGACTAGAACCTTGAAATTCGGAAGTAAACTTCCTTTTATGGAAACTATTTTATAAAAAACTTTTGTAAAAGGGTCCAATCGACCTTTTTGTTTCAAGATGGCGGCCATGTACTTAAGTTATGTCTTCTTACTAACTAATTATTTCCACTTCTTTGAAACGCTCTAATAAGATCTATATACACTGCTGCGCAAAATTAACGCACCACCTTAATATTTCTCTGTTTTGACTATCTCTAATTCATACTGATAATTAATAAGTCAATTATCATCATCATCATCATTCATCATCTCACATTTAATCATAATCGTTAGTCGTATTTAATCATCATCATTAATTAAATTTAATCGTTATAATTGATTATATTTAATTATCATCATTAATGATTCAATGTTATTTGCCATTGATTAATTGAGAGCTTTCACGTATTTATTACATTAATACAAATGTTTGTATGTGTCAACATGAATACACCTCCAAATTTAACTATGAAGGAAGCGATTAATCCCGTAGTGATGAGTTAAGAAAGGCTTTTCTCAAGAGGTTGCTTGTCGACTAGGAGAGCATCTCACTACAATCAGCCGAGCTTTTCGGCGGTTCCAGGAGTGTGGATATGATCCACAGAGACAAAATAGGTCCACCCAAGATGCAAACTATAGAAAAAGATCCTAATTCAACGGCTTTTGTGTAAGCATAAAAATACAAAAGTGGTGCGTTAATTTTGACCAGGAGTTTAGTTTGAAAATTATTTAATTAATGTTGATGTCTTTCAAAAGAGATTTTTAATATTTCTAGGGGAATTTTTAATATCTTTAGGGAGAGATTAAAAACAGACGGGGAATTCAGCTTAGACGGACTTTATTATATTATTTATAAATTCGGAATTTATTTTAGGGAAAAGGCTCCTCTAGAATGTAAGTATATATTTATTAAGTTTAGTTTCAATTTAAACCGGAAGGGGGAAATTCACAAGGAATATGCCTTTTTCCCTTCCGGGAAAATTTACATTTAAAAATGCTTCTCCAGTAGTCGGAATCAAATAGTAATTAGGGATTTTCGCAAATTAAAATTGCAATTGATTTATGGCAGGGGGGTATAGGAATATAGCGAAGTGAGAACTCTATAGCGTCAAGATATTCTTAAAAGAAATCATTTAAATGCTATAAGAATTTAATATAATGTATGAAATATTTTTTCTTTTGGGTTTTAGTCCCGTTCGACAGCTTAGGCCATTACAGGAAATTTATTATTTTATAATTATTTTATAAAGTAATTATTGAATTATAAATTTATTTATTTTATAAAACACCATTGAATTATTTTATTTGTATAAATATATATATTCATATAATTATAATTCTTTACTTTATTCAGGTTATCTGATGGAAATCGAAGCTTACGACTCAAATAAAAGTAAATAATTATTTCCATTACAATTACCGGAATGTTAATTTTCTATTTATTTTTAATATTTTCCCTTTTCTTACTATTCTTTTTAATTTTGCAGTATATGTTTGAAAAAGTTGTAGTTTTAGTTGTAGACTAAGTATATCCTTAGAATAAANGTTGTTGTATTGGTAGAGAGTCTATGTGCCAAGTTTCAGCTCGATCGGATAAGTAGAAGAGTGTTAACTAGCCTTCCAAAAATGTTGACGCCAGGCACCCAGGCACTCCCCCAGGCACCCAGGCACAAAAGTGAAGTTAATATAAAGGATTTAAAAATAGGGATCATTCTGAAGAACAAATTAGTTTTTGCACGCTGAATTAAAGAATTATTAAACAGAAATTCATTTTAGACACCAGAGAAACTTTTTGGTTTCGTATTATCAGTTTGTCGTTCAAAATTTTTGCGAACCATGTATATCTTAAAATCTACTCATCTAAGTTAAATAGAATTTGAGGGGTATAAGTACCCTTTTTTTAGTAACACCTATATCATAACTATAACTATATAAATACAAAAATAAGATGCAGTACGCATCCGATTTTAAAGAAATTTCGATTCTTTTTCAAAGCAATTAAATTTGATAAAATGTGCAAATATTTGTAAATATTTCACGTGTTAAGTTCTGCGTTTAACAAAAAATAGTTATACATATATGTAGTTATATACATTAGTTATATATATAGTTATATACATTAGTTATATATATAGTTTTATATATTAGTTATATGTATATATAGTTATATACTCTTGGTGTTATATTCATAATATAGTCGTTTGCATATCGATGGAAGTTTACTATACGTGTCTTTATTAAGGTTTGTTGCGATCTCTTATTATTAAGATTTTAATAAGACTTATATACATTAAGTTGGTTCTTAAGATTATATTAAGAATAAAATTAACCAAAATAAACAAATCTTAAAAAGAGAAGAATCAGCCAAATTTTAGTTGTGCTAATTCCCTTGCTCTATCTTTGTTGGCCATTTTTTTTGAAACCCTATTTAAATGGTTAAAACTAATATTAATAACTAATACAATTAAATATATAGTAAGTTAAAGGTGTATTTATTTTTGTATCCGAGCTTAATGATGAAGGTAACGAAAGCATTTATCATTCTTATGAACGAAATTTGTCTTTGCTTCTAAACTAAAAATTTCTTTAATAAAAAGTAAAATTGGAAAACTTTTTTGGCCTGTCTATCAAAAATAACTACTTATATTGTCCGATTTCTATTTAGAGAAATACGGGTTGAGCTTGTCACACTGCATTGGATCTGTCAACGTTATTTTTCTATGAATTTTTTTTTTTTTTTTTTTTTTTAATCTAGAGGGTGTTTCAGGTTTAATCTAAAAAGTTAAATGGTGGTCCCCCAAATTTGTCTTGCGCGGTTTCGTTTCGGCACTATACTAATTTTTATCATTTTCTTTTAAAAAACATGAGCTTTCACAAAATCCATACCTATATCAACTTAAATACTAAACCTGATGAGTACCATATTAAATAAAGATCACATATTTATATAAGATCAAGTTAATTTAGTACCTTTCAAAATCAATATTATGAGGTATGTTTAAAACTATTTTATCTCCAGTAGGGGGAAATTTATTATTTTATAATTATTTTATAAATAGTAGAAAATGAATGGTTAATGTAATGAAGACATTGAATTATTTTATTTGTATAAATATATATTCATATAATTATAATTCTTTACTTTATTCAGGTTATCTGATGGAAATCGAAGCTTACGACTCAAATAAAAGTAAATAATTATTTCCATTACAATTACCGGAATGTTAATTTTCTATTTATTTTTAATATTTTCCCTTTTCTTACTATTCTTTTTAATTTTGCAGTATATGTTTGAAAAAGTTGTAGTTTTAGTTGTAGACTAAGTATATCCTTAGAATAAATTAATATAAAATTACTTTTATTTCGTTATTATTTTTGTTTAAAATTCCATTTATTTTATTTCATTTCATATATTCGTTTTTTTTTGTTTTTAAATATTATTTTAAATTTACTATTTAAAATAAAATAGATTTATTTTCATGTTGAACCTTATTTCTTACCTTTTAAATTCCTTCATAAAGATATTTTAAATTTGATCTTTAAAATTATTTTTCTTCTGGGTCATTTCTGCTTTTATTTTTTAAATCTCTTGTTTTATTTTCTTATAGTATTTTATTAATTTTATTTTTTACCTTTGAAATTCCTTGCATTTATATTTATTTAGTTGTTAATTTTAGAATTTCTACAAAGTCTTGGTAGGGACAACTTATTTTAT
>KZ651162.1:278288-311496 GCA_001010745.2 Gerris buenoi | reverse complement strand
CCCGTTTACGTTTTTCTACAAAAACAGGTGTAAAATCTCGTGCAAAACCGAAAGCATTACCACAGTCTCTTTTACAAAACCGTCGCGTTACGGAACATAAAAGACATATTTTATTTCCTGAAACGGGAGAGAATAGGTAGGGTGGTTTTGACCATTCAGTTGAAAAGTAGGTCCTTGACAATATGTGGCCAAGATTCAAGCACAGTATTGAATAATGTGTTCCAATAGATTTTTTTTGTAATCTTTTTTCCCTGTTGACGATGCTGTATGATTGATTGACACCTTAATACATTACTTTTTCTCTCAAATTTAACTCAAATATCAATTAGGTTGAATTAAAATTGGTACTCCATCCTGCTAGGAGGGTATATAAAAAGTAACTGTGATAACAATAAAAATACGTGTGGTGTCGCGGGACACCCGATAGGAACGAAGTTCCTTACGCTTTTGATTAAATATGAGTTATAAAATTACACTACTAACTATTCACTGCTAACAATTTATTATTAT
The DNA here is from genome assembly GCA_001010745.2 of Gerris buenoi. Taxonomy (NCBI): domain Eukaryota; kingdom Metazoa; phylum Arthropoda; class Insecta; order Hemiptera; family Gerridae; genus Gerris; species Gerris buenoi. Next base: position 310,986 of record KZ651162.1, on the reverse strand, counting down.
ATATTACAACATGGCGGGATAGAAAAGAGACAAAATTAAAAGTAACTAACTGTTTGTACTTAGCGGAGTTAAAAATTAAAAGAAAATCATTATTTTTATAATTAAAGCAATCGTCTTGCAATAAATATGTATTTCAAATTAAGAACTTTCTAATTTGAAATATTGATGTGTATGATGTCTTATTAAAATTGTTACGTTAGAACATAAGATTCTCTATTTTAAAGATTTAGGTCCGCTTTTATAAATTTATCGATCTTTATCACTTCATAGCAGTGTTGGAGTTGTTTTACTAAAAAAATCATTGAATAGATGAAGTTGTTGATGCTATTGATAAATAGTCCAAGTTTAGATGGATTTTTTCCCGTCCTAAAATTCTAATTTTACATTTGAAGTTTACGTTTGCGGGGTTTGCGCGCGAATAATTGGGCGGATAACGCTGTCCAACTAACTCCTGGGCTTTGGTAAAATGAACATGAGTACCAAATTTCAACTAACTCGGTCATCTATATACGTCGATTTCATGACGGTCGTTTTTTCGGGTTCACTCTTCACTCCCGGGCTCCACTCAAGTAAATTACAACACGGCATAAGGAAGTTCGTTCCAAAAAAAAAAAAAAAAAATCAAGTAAAATGTTTGTTTACGTAAAAAAATATCTATTCGGTATTTTAATTACCAAATCACTCAAGTCTATATTTAAGTCATCTAGGTAAACTATTTTGCACGATTTTTGAATGCTTTTCAAAGTTTTAATCCCATTATTTAAATGTTTAACAGATAGTGTAAGTTACTTTCCTTTATTTTGGTTTCTCCTTTTTCAAATTTTTAGTTTCTTTTGGTATTTTTAAGTAGTTTTGTTTTTCGAAAATTATACTGTTGACTTGTGTTGATGAAGGTGAGGCCATGTGGCTGCGCAAAGTTGCTTGCAAAGGCAGCCAGGTGGTCCATCGCGGAGCCTGTAAATATCTTGTATGTCTGTATGTCGGTGTGTCTGTTCCGCTAGGTGTGGCTAATGGCGCAATGAGTCCGACCCTATCGCCAATTCCTCATAATTTCGCCATCGCGCAATCGCCCCCAGCTCAAGCGCTACCTGAACCCCAGAACGCCATTTACACAAACGGCATTCACCATACATATCCAGCTCCACCGCCAACACGTTAGTATGGTTATCTTATAATTTCTACTAATCTTTATTTATCTCAAAATTATTTTATTTTAATACACATATATTTTTTTATCTTTGAAATATCAATTAAACTATTAATTCCCACTATTAATCTTATCCTAGATCCATTTATCTTATTTTATTTTAGATACAAAAGTTTTAATCACAACATGATACATTTAACTCTTAATTTCCACCTTAATATTCACCATTATTCGACTCCTTAGGCTCTGATAAATATAGAGCATAAATTAGTTTAAAAGGTTTTAAAAGTAAAACCTTAGCCCTAACCCAAATATGGCATATTTAAATATATATATATATATAAATTAAGTATATATATGAGTCGTTGTTTAGATGTTTTACGGCCCCTGAAGAAGGTTTTAAGTAAAAACCGAAACGTCGGGACGTTGTTTATAAATTATTATTAACGTATAATGTAAGTGTATAAATAGTGCCTGACTAGCATCAAGCTAGAAATTTGTGTACATAATCTTATAGTGCCTTTTTAGAATATGTGATATGTGGTTGGCTAAGTTAGTCTGCAGGACATAGCTAGGCAATAGGCATTTGAAATTGACAAACCAGTGGAGAGCGGCCATGTCCTGAATTAATGGGGGGCATGGCCGCTTTCTACCATTTTGTTTTTTTTTTTCAAATGCCTATTGCAAAGCTATGCCCTGCAGATAAACTTTGCGGACTACATATTCTTAAAACTTAAAGGTTACTTGTACACAAAATTCTTGATAAATGCTTGATGTTAGTCATGCACTTTTTTGCCCGCAATCTCTTGGAATAAAATATATTATGGATATTGATTGAAAGTTGTTACAAAATATATAAAGTAACACTTAACGTTTTTTTTAAAGAAAGGTTGTCCTGTTTTTTTGTTTTTTTTGCATTAGCCCACTACCGTGAAGTATTGGAAATTGCAGCCTATAAGGAAGTACCTTATGCACCAACTAAAGGTTAGTGAATGAAGTCGATAAAAAGAAATATTATGTTCAAAACAAATAAATAAATCAATTAATTGATGAAACTATAAACTATATTAATAAATAAAATACTAAAAAGTGTAAATTTATTGGATTTGCTCTTGGATGTAATTCTAAACTTAGGCAAAAACGAAAAATATGTATATATTTAACAGAAGATCTTCAATAAAATACTTATTTTGATAAATTAATGATCCTTGTAGTTTTATTGGTATTTTATTAAATAAATTAATAGGGGTCTTATTAAGAAAATTAAAAGCCTTACTTTTGTGATGAAAAAAAGGGTGAAATTCGTCTTATCGGAGGATATTCTTGTTCATATATTATACGTACATACATATCTTGTATACACTTATTGAAGGATATTTAATCTTATTCAAGTCTTATTAAGGAAATTAAAAGCCTCACTTTTGCGATTCTATGTACACTTTTGCGATACTGAGGATTCAAATCTTAAGGAAATTTGTCTTTTGGAGGATATTCTTGTACATATTATACTTGTATCCATATCTTGTTTATACTTATTGAAGGATATTCAATCTTATTCAAGTCTTAAATTTAGTCCTTATTAAGGAAAATAAAAGCCTCACTTTTGCCATAGTTTGTTAATATGGATTCTAATTTCTAAATGTTTATATCAATAAAATTAAAAGTATTTGTTAATGATTTGCATAGTAATTATAATTTGTTCAATTGATTACTATATTTAAATAAACTATGCTTCTAACTTTAGAAAGATTTAAGAAGGATAGAAATATTGTAAAAGTGAGGCTTTTATTAATCCCCTTATTGACCTAACTTTCAAAAATAAACAATTATGAAATACGGAATATTATAGATAAATTATATTTTTATTTATGAATGCTTGCTAGATTGCGACAACTCAATGATAAATTCCTAAAAGATGTACGTTTGTAAATTACTGATTAATTTGTATAAATTACTGGTGGATTTTAATAAATCAACTATTTCCTGGTGGATTTTAATTCTTTTTTAGGGTTTCGTTGGTAAAACCAAAAAAAAACCTTACATGTAGTTTCGTTCCTGTGTTTGTCTTTGTCACTCTGTACGGTTCCAATATTTTTTTGTGGGATATCAAATGATAGGTATTAAAGAGTAGATTATAAAAATATATAACTTTTGAAGAAAGTGATTAATTTTTAACGCCATTATATCAAAAAATATCAACATTATGTGTGTCCCTCCCCCTCCCACACCCCACTCCTTATACAAACTAATTTCATGATCACAATACCAACGAAACTCTTTTTACCTGAGACTTCACGTACAAACAATTAATAATTATTTCATTTGTGTCTTAAATGAAATGTTTGTGGTCATTTTATGCAATTTGTTGAAAAAAAGTCCTGGCAGAAACCCAATTAAGATATATAGCCACTGGGGGTTTTAAAAACAAATTATTTTTATCAGATACACCTTAAATTAATATAAGCCTTTGTATAATATTATAACCTTAACTATACTAAGCTTCAATAATTGTATACCTATGTAACATTAAATTTATTTTGTTTATAAGTGTTTTTACTTAATAATTATTTTATTTTCTTCGAGCATTTATTGATTTGTTTTAACTTTTAAGTAAAAAATTTCCCGAGTCTAATATGCAACTCTATATTTTTATGATTACTGTTTTAAAATAAGGATCCCGCATGACAAAGACGTATATAGCCTGTTTTGATCAATAATACTTTTATATGAAACGTATTGTACTCGTATGTATACGCATGGGAAATAATGTATTTTTATATTTGTTTTCTACTAAGGTATCTACAAAATTCGGTACTCATAAAAATACTATCGCTGTTTTGTTAATATCTTGAATGGTCATATGTACTGTCGTGGTTTACTTTTATTTATAATTCTAAACATTTTATCATTATAGGAAATTATATAATGTTTTAATATTATTTATTACTGTTGAAGTAATTAATATCTCCATTAATTTTTCCAAACTTTATGAATGGTATTAATTAACATACCGTTATATGAAATGCTATATTTAAATATTCATTTTAACCCAATTATAACATTAGGTTTAATAAAGCTTTATTAAACCTAACGTCATAAATATGTAAATATACTGTATATTATTGCTATTACTAGCTGTCCACTATAGCATGATTCTAGCTCACCAAGATGATTTATTCTTAAAAAAAGCTTTTCGCCAATAGGAAGCAGCATTTTTTCAGGTTTTTTTTTAGCACTGATTATTGCTAATTATATGCAGGGAAGTGTGACACCTCTTAATCTCTTAGTGTACCACTAGGTACAAGGTACAACATTCTATCATACTTAAGGGTGCCGCCACAGTGGTCGTAGGGATTGTCGCTTGGTACTTCATAGGGCAATTAGTCTTGAAGTGTTTTATTCTATATTACATATTATTTATGTTCCTTAAATGTTGGCACTATAGCAATAGCATTGCTTTCTGATTTTTATATCTTTCAATGTATAACCATCCTGGAGTGGACGATGCTCCAGCCTTCGGTTGGGTTTGTTTCGTGAAAGATCAAGAACGTTCTTTTTCGTATTTCTTTTGCCATAAGTCCTCTTTGAAAGCCACTACGATCTCTATGATTTCCAAAAGCCAATCCTGTGCTTTAATATACCTTAAACTCAAGTGTTCTCACCTGACCTTTAGGTGTTCCTCAGGGCAGCATTTTGGGTCCCCTCCTTTACACTGTCTATACATCAACAACTCTAATTTATGTTCGCCAATCATAACGGTATCTCTTCAAGATCAACTCTACAGCATTAGCTCTATTGTTGCGTCATGGTACATGCTATCTAAATTCCTATCCCTTCAAAGCAATCCCCATAAAAATCTAGTATTACATCTTGATACAAGACTAATTGGCATCTCATACGAAAAAAAACGACAATCGACAAACAGGAGAGAGACTAAATAATTTTATCACTAAACCAACCATGATGTACGGAATTCAGTTATGGGGAACTGGGGAACACCTAATAATTCCAATTCTCAAAAGCTTCTAAATCTATAATACTCCTCTACATCGCATAACATTTGTCTCCAACCTTGTACTCCACAATTATTGGCAATTTCCCTTTCCCTGAAATAAAGGATTTTCCCATAATCTCTCGTTTCAACGTTTCTGGCGTCTCATCCTAATCCACTGGCTCAATTCTTCTCCTCCCGCACTACTCCTCTTTCTTAATCTGTCCTGATCTCCGTCATTACCTATTTTTGATTCGCCATCACATTTGTTATTAAGAAAACTAATATATTCTAAACAATAATAGTACTTAATCTCTCAAATAAGCTTAAGAGTACTACTACTAAATTTGCTTCTTTCTAAATCAATTATTTTTCCGAGCTTTCGAGGGACATATTTTAAAGATTTTTAAGCTTTATGGATAACTTCAGCCTTAAAAGTTGTCGTTTCTAATTCTTATTCTTATACCTCCAGAGAACTCATTTATAAAATGAAGAGATAAAGGCTTCATTTACAAATAATATAAGATTTGCCTGATTCGAAGTCAAAAATAATTCAATATATACTATTACAGTAAAAGAAAAAAAAATATAACAATCAATCTAACAATAACCTTAGCATTATGAATTCACGAAGTAATACTATATTTTACCGTTTGAGGCGCAGTTGTAAACTATTCGTGGATTCTACTATAATAATTCTACTATTATAAAAGTATCTAGAGTAAAATAAATAAACTAAACTAAAGAAAATAATGTAAAAGGATTTTTTTAAATAATATATATGTGTATATATATAATAAAAACTGTAATAATACTGAAAAAAAGTTGGCGCTTTCTATTTCCTTTGTGAGGTGCCTGGCTTTTATCTTTTCCCCTCCTTTTTGAGTTTTGAAGAAAGAAATCGAATAGGTTTCTTTTAGAAAAAAAATGAGAAAAGAACTCAGAGAAGGAAATGCAAGGGACTTCTGTTCAAGTTCTAAGCTTGAAATTAGTTTTGGTCTTGTCTACAAAGTGTACTCCAAGAGAAGCAAGCTTTTCTCATCTGGAAAAAATGAAAGAGGAACTTAAGGATGACGTCACTAAGTATAAGTGGACAATAGAAAAACTTTTTTTCGTTTTTAAAGTCGTAGAAAGTATTAAGTCCTGTGCTTAGTTCTTTTTTAAAATGAGAGGAATAACAGACTTGTTTGGTTTTTTTTTTCTTCTTGAAAGCCTTGCAGAAACCTGAATTATTTTTGCAGAAAGCTAAAGAATCTTATTGGTCATAGTTTTTTTTTTAACTTAACTTTTCTCAGTAAAATGGACTTTAATTCCAAGTTAACTTTGGCGCAAAAGTTTAAACTTAAGACAGACAGACCATCAATTTTTTTTACACCAATTGAAAAAGATAAATTTAAAAATTCAACATTTATTTTCTCCATAGTACGTTTGCAATTTGAAGTTACTATAAGGATTTTTTAAAAAAAAATATTGTTGGTTAATGAATGATAAAAACTACTCAATTATATAAATTGTTACATTATTTGAAGAAGAGTAGCCTTGGCATAATGTTTACATGAAAGTATGAAATAATCGAAAGCTCATTTGATCAGACTGTTATGAATGATTTAGAAATATGCGCAAACGCAGATATGCATTAAAGAGTAATACAATTGCGCACCATCATTTAGTTTAACTTTAAGGAACGCCGTTTGATGATGGAGAAATGTTACAAATTTAAGTTCTAGGGACCAGAAAAATGTTTCAGTTCTAACGCAGATTGTGAGGAAACATATTACCTTTTAAGTGCTTCATTTTGCTTACGTTTACTTCATTACATCAATAAATAAATAATTATGATAATGATATTCTTTTAAAAAGTTAGTTCCTTAAAACTTATCTACCTTTAAAAAATATAATATTTAACTGTAAATTAATGAAGGTTTTCGAATATGTTTAGAAGCGATTCACCTGTCTATCCCTGCGAATGTAGCGAACGTACCGAACGGGGATGCAGCATCTCCTATTCAAAACGGAGCAGTATACACGGCTAGTCTTCCTTATCCTGGAGTCGGTACGAACCATTATTTCAGTGATATGTAACTATGATGATAATATGTAACTACAATACATGTATATATTAAGCACGTTAAGCACCCGGTATACCCAGCACGTTTGCATATGTATGAAACAATGCATTTGCATGATTAATTTACTTTAAGCATTATAATTACCAAAGCTTTATATCTTACAATTTTAATAACTTAACTCTATAAGTCATAAAAATAAACGAACGAGCATTAACATTAAGTGATATACGAATCGATATATCTGAGCCCTGGCCAAGTTTCAGGAAGTGTATATTTACTTGAACCTTTCTTCCGAGAAAAAAATGAGCCGTTAATATTTCGCCTTTTCAAGAGGGGATAAGATCTAAGTTTGAATTTTTATTACTCACTCATTCTCAAAGCTATAATTTACTTGCAGAATAGCTAGAAACTTGGTATCTTTCTCACTTTTTGAATGACGGGAGGTTGACGTTTTCAACCCCCCCCCCCCCCCCCCCCCTCCAAAAAAATTAGTAGGTGCAACGTTAGATTTTCATTATCGGTAAGTTGTATCGTAACACTGATTGCAGCGACAAGTTTGATTCTATGACTTTTTTTTCGTTCCTCCATTGGTTGTACCTTAGTTGAAGCTAGATTTTATTGATATTTTTTAAATTCTTTACTTTGAGGGCTTAAATCCCTCACTGTCGCTCTTTTAATCGTGTATTTATTATTTTAATAATTCGTCACATAAAAGTAAACTTTTACTCGAGTCTTGTAGTCTTGTGTCACGTGACGAATTTTGAAAGTTTGTCTTGCATATCATTTGAAAGCCAGGACACTATTTTAGTTTAGAACCAACCTTGGTTCTAACACAATAATCTGCCCGACAAAAGTCCAAAAGGTTCGTGTGTTGGTCTCCAAGTCATTGAGACTCCTGGTCCTGGGGCAGTTTTATTACGCTATTTTAAGATAAGTCCTAACATGTGTAAGACTAAATCTTTTATCAAAATCTGAAGGATAATGAGTTCTTCAGTTTTCTTATCGTATACTTAATAATCCATTGTCCTGATAGTTTTAGAATAAGGGATATTATCACATTTATATACACAAGTATGATATTCCTTTGTCTCAAGGTACACCCCTTTGTCCTAGCCCTAAAAGTAATTTAGACTGAGGAATACATACTACAGTTATTGTTCCTTTGTCTAAATAACTATTAAGACAAAGAGATGTGGCTGGTGCTACCAAAGCCAGCCCTCAATTTGTACTTTATAGCTGTGTGTTAGCTCATCAGGGAGGAAGCGTTCGTCACCGGAAAACATACCAATCGCCATTATAATTGTCTAATGATAATATAACCGATATCTTCTGCCGCCTGATTGTCGCGTTATTATTCTTTTAAATTATCATTTCATATTCCTACAGGCGCCCCAGCGCCTTACTCATACACTAGAAGCGGCAAAAGAAGCACCTACTACAGTATAAAGACGCCTGATGCTTTTTGTCTTCGACCCAAAGACTAAAAAACAAGTTATATCACCACGTAACATAACTGTTGACTGCCTAATGCATGCGTTAATTATATTAATACATTTATTCTAATTGCATGCATAATATTATACTACAAAAGCTTTATTATATAATTCTTGCTTATTATATTACTTATATGTACTTATGCTTATATTATGCTCTTCTTATCCTAAAAATAACGAATGAATGAATGATACTTGCATTCTTATATTAAAAATTGAGCATGAATAAATGATAAATTGCATTATTTTATTAAAAATTCAAGCTTAAATGAATGATACTATTGTTTCTTATATTAAAAACCAAGTATGACTGAATTTTAAAAATTAGTTATTTTTACCTAAATTTTGTGATTCTGAAATGTTCTTGTGAAAACCCGAAACACAGTTCAATACATACCGGATCAAGAATTTTTAATTTAATTCATTGTTAAGAAATCATCAATGAATTGTAGTATAAAAAACACGAATAATTATCAAAATAACTAATTTTTTATTCTTTGCATGATCATTAACACCATAATGCTTATCGTCATCATTTTTCATCTCATTAATTATTTATTTAGCAATAATTAAACATATACTAATTTTCGGTTATGTACCTACTAAGTTCTTAAAAAAATATATTATTGAGCTATCATTAATAGTTCATTCAAAACTAAATTACTTCTATTAATTTGCGAAAGTGTATGAATAGTAATAAAATTGTATTATGATTTAATACTAATACTAAAAGTGCTAATATTAAGTATTAATAACCAACTTAATAAATAAAAGATAATTCCAATATCAAAAATGGTAGTAATATTATTAAATGTTAGAGTACTAAAATATTATCAAAATATCAATTTTTAATAACAATGGTAGTCATAACATTAAGTAATATATCACAATATCATATAATATCAAAAAATATCTTAGTTAATTTAAATAATTAATTATAATTACATAACCTATAAATAATATAAACAAAAAGTTATTTAAGTACTATTATAAAATAGAATAAACTTATTTAAAATCAATTGTCTAATTATGCTTATATTTTAATTAAAAGCTTATTTATTTTAGCCTATTGCATTAATCTAAATTATTTAAAATATAATTAATAGCCCACAAACTGCCACAAAATTCAATGCGTGCATTCACATTGCTTTTTTAAATGAAACGCTCATTGCTAATTTTTTTTTACTTTTATACTTTCTTGCAGTAAACACCTGATTATTTTTAAATTTGAGGCCATTTCAGATTTTATTGGGTAAAAGTTTGCAGTTAGTTCATTCATAGCAGTTTACATTCTTAACATAAACATGTCTACTTGTATGTTACTCAATCAATTATTCGGAATATAATATGACTATGTAAAAAATAAATTCACTCAAAGTACCCTAGTTTTTTTATGTATTTAGTTTAACAACTGGGTATTTACTAAAGCAATTTTTGAATAAATATATACATTTAGAATTAGTTTTCTAGCTCCATGATAAAATAAAATTGCATAAAAATTCGATTTCGTTGACTGGAAATATATACGTAATGAAACTACAAAATGGCCACATAGTTTAAAATCAACGCTACGACCATTTTCAGTTTTTTTGCGTGTACCAATTTGACATGTTTCTTTTGGGATAACCGATTTTAAGATACTGACGTGTGAAACTGAGCATCACTTTTCAGTCGAAATATTTTAAATAAGCTCCAATACTTCGCGGTTTTTTAGCTCCCAAAAGTTAAGCTCCAATCCATCGTTAAGCTTATATTACACTTATTTGGGATGCCCAAAGTTGACTAAATCCATTACCAGCTTTGTCTGAATTAATCGAAGGCACGTAATTTTTATGATCTAAATTGACTATAGGCTATAATGTCTCTGATTTCAAAAATTCAAAGACAGAAATACGTTTCAAACATTTGGGAACATTTTTGGTTCCGTGTCTGTCTGTCAGTCTCTCTGTCGTTCAACATTTTTTTGTACCTAAGAATTACTCTGATATTATTGAAAATAATTCGTTGATTTGTTAAAAAAAATAGAGGGGAACCCAAAGAACCAATTTTTCAAAGACTCATAGCGCAAATATGAATTAGTACATAATGAAAACCCAAATATATAATATATATTTGTTCTCAGGTGTCCTCTTTCTATGTATTAAACAAAACATTAAGCAAAATAAATTGTATCACATGAAACAAAATTAATATTAACTAAGTTTATTAGAGGATTTTAATTTAATATTTTAGAACTTGCAACTAGTATTATATAAAAACATTTTTTTTTTTCTTTCTTTAGTTTCTTCTGGTACAAAATAAGTACAATTTGTACAGATAAACTGTTATTTTCATTATATTTAAACAGCAAGTTTTATAGAAAACTATTTTTAAAAATACAAATACATGCAACTGTTTGAAACTAGTTTTATAACACTCCTAAATAATCTATGCATTATGTATTTAAACGAAAACATTACCACGAATAAAATTATACATTTTTTTAAGATTTCAAGGTAGACTGCAAGTTTTTATAGAGCAAAATATTTTAATTTTAACATTGCCAATTAGTTATTTACCTGCAAAAATTGATGATTTTTTTTTTCTTTAGCACTTTAATGCCAATTATACCTAATCTCAATGGCAGGATTAAAAAAAAAGAAATACGATTTTTAAATCTAATATAGTTTAAATAGAGATAATTTTTAAAGGGAAGTGACTTTTAGAAGGGTTTGTTTCATTTTGAATTTTAAAGGACTAATACTTTGGTGAATAATCTAACCTCCTCTCCGAAGATAACCTTTATACTAATTCAATACCTAATCAATCAAGCATTTTTAATTAAATGATTTAAAAATACGTTTGAAAGTACTTATTTCGAATCATCTAATGTCACTTTTACAACGAAGTAATTACTTTGTGACGGACCAGTGCGTTTAACGCACGAGGCCTGTCATGGCGCTTACTGCTCGTGGTGTGTGTGTGTATAAAATAGTGGTACTATTTTATCGCCCACCAAATGTAAACTAACTACAAAAAACTATTTTGCCGTAATCTTCTAAAACAATAAATGCATATTAAGCCAGGAAGCGTGCGCTTCTCGAACTAATTAGCGGCCCTGTAATGATAAAGCATGCATTATTACCGGCCCTGGGGCTGTAATATGGAACTTTACCGGCCGCTCAGGATAGGAATGTTTACAAGTGGAGGGCGATAAAAGTCTTATGATATAAAAGACCATTCATTTTTAATTGTAAATTTAGCCTTCTAAAAAACGAGAAAATATTCATAAATTTTGGATCCTATTTAGGCAACTAAACTTTAACCATTATCCTTTATACTAATCAAAAGTATTAAACCTTCTCTTAATTAAACCTTTTAATTAAATTAAGATTGAAATACTCCACTTTGACTACGGATAACTCTAAATGTTTGCTTTTCTACTTATTTTACATATTTATTTTTAATTGATCAGAATTAGGCTTTTAGGTTACAAGCTTACTTTTAATGTCTGATGTAAGAGCTATTAATGTATAAGAGATATAAGAGGTATTAATGTGCAAATAAGAGCAAAATCCCATCTGAATCTTATTGTTTTAACTAGATTTCAAAGATAGTGTAAAATATCTGAAAGTACTAATGCCGCTGGGATAATGAAGGATTATATAATAAATATTTACTTACTTTGAAGGTTATCCTTTGGAAGGTTTTCTAAACATAAACTGATAACTTGCAACATAAACTAACTGGCAATTATTCTAGTTTCTTCTTATTTGCTTTACTTTTAACGATTCGAGAATATTGTTTTTTAATGCATTTCAGGGGGAGTTCACAAAGGCTTATACTTTAAAGTATGTCAGTCTTTAGATTCTATCATGATATAATAATCTTTTAATCTTTATTTTAGATTAAACCACAACATGCTTATGCATAAACTGTCCTATTAATTATTTAAAATAGTTGTACATTTTTCCTTTTTAAAAATAAATTAAAATTATAATACTACCTGGTGACTTTAAATAACTGGTCAATTTATTGCGTTTTTTTAAGCGTTCTCAAAGACAATTCTAATATTAAGAAGAACTCCAATTATTATTTATAAAGAACTTCAAAAAAGATTTTAAAAAATCCTACTTTATGATTTTTCAAGTACAAGATATAACAGAATTTGTTTGTTGTAGTATAAAATTCGTATTTCTTTTTTCTTATCCTGTAAAAAATGTATTATTTTTAAACAAGAAATATCATTTAAAAATTAACTATATTAATATTCATAAATGTATTTAATATATATTAAATAAATGAAAAAGGTAGAAACAATAATTATTATTTATCAAAATTATATATTTAATTATATAATTTGAAATTGCGATATGAAAATCTAGAAGTTAGTTGCATTGTTTATTAATTAATAAAATACCGGAAAAGTGTTAAGTCTGTAATATTTGGAATGCTCGCCTGATGGTAGGCAGTTATTGAAATTCCAATCATATTTTGTATATTCCCCACCTTTGTACTCTCCAATAATTAATTACTGTATTATCATTTATTATTGTATTGTTCAAAATAAATAATCATATATTTAGTCATACTCACTAACATTAATATATTTGTTACCTGCGGTATTTTACTTTTTAAATAATGCATAGTTGTTTTATTTTTTCTCCTTTTTATTAGAAAGAGAAAGCATGCGGGATTATATGCTTTATTAACTTTTACTTTTGAATCTCAACACTTTTGTGGAAATTCTTTGATAATTTTATTGACGGAATATTTCGCTTTTGGCTTTTAGCACAATTTATTGGGTTAGTTGGAGTATTTTTTATTAGTTGATTTATCAAATCGAGAAAAACAATTCTTGTTTATAACAATTATTATTGTCATTATCACATGTAATAATTTCCTTAATATCTATAAGTACAACCATTCGTCTTTTAGGTCCAAATTCTTGGTTCTTTTGGGTCCAATTAACAATTAACAGTTAATAAACAGCTATTTACTTTAGGTGATAATGCTTCCGAGCTAACTTAAGCTAACAGACGCATTAGCATTATGATTATGAAGAATGAAATACTTTTTTTGAGACATCAGGAAGTCTGTCGATTTTGTAAACTACGATATCTTTTAAACTTCTGGTCAAATGTTAATAAAATTTAAACGAAAGTATTGTGGTCGACCGAACGTCGACTGGTGGTCGACCGAACGTCGACTGGTGGTCGACCGAACGTCGACTGGTGGTCGACCGAACGTCGACTGGTGGTCGACTGAAACGACCACAATACTTTTTGATTGTTCTAGAACGACATATTTTGATGTTCCCTATTTTTAAAATTCCTTAACAGAAGTATCTTTCAGACACTAAAGGCCCGTTTTCACTTAGATTAGTGCGAGTGCGAGTGCGAGTGTTTAGTGCAAGTGTTTATTAAAATCACTAAATCCGTTTGGAGACCATGTGTTTAGTGTGTGTTTAGTAATTTTGCGAGTGAACTGTTAACTGTTTAGTAGACTTGCACTGTTTAGTGGATCTGCGAGTAGGCCTCCCCACTCCAACCTAGATGTCAGGGTTTTTTTATTTTATAATTATACAATTTAAAAGTAAAAATGTTTAATTGATTCTCACAATGTGTAAAAAATCAACGAAACAATGTCCCTCACACAAAAAAAAAAAAAAAANCCCCCCCCCTGCACCAAATTAGCCCCCCAGGAATTAAATGATCAAATATTCAATTTCACCTCAGAAATGCATAAAAGCGCTGTTTAAGCATCAGCAATATTAAAACGCAGTTGTTAGAACGTATTCTAATGAATACGTTCTGAACACAATTGTTGTTACTTACCCGCGTAGATTTTATTTGTTTATTAATTGTATTCTTTTTTTTGGGGGGGGGGAGCTGATTTGTTAAAATAATAAAATATAAAACTTTCCTCAATATAAAACGAAATCCTAATCACTTGCACTAAACACAATTGGACACTACTAAACACTAAACACTTGCAAAATTTACTAAACACTCGCACTAAACACTAGCACTCTCACTCGCACTAATCAAAGTGTAAACGGGCCTTTACATCAGGGACATTTTTGGACATTTTTGTCTCTGTCCGACATTTTTTGAGAACCAAAATATATTTTCCAATGTCAATGAACGTTGGATGATAGTTTATTATTAGGTAATTAGCCTCTTGCTAGTGCAATATAATTTTGATATAATATGCAATATAATTTCACTTCCAAACGTGCAGAAAATTTTTTATAGCACCTAATCATATCTTTAAAAGTACTAATCTGAATTTTCTTCTTTCTTAATTGGACCGTACTACTACTAAACTATTAAAGTTTTACCACAAGAAGGAAAGTAAATAAGTAGTGCTTAACCAAAATATGGCCAGGATTGCCTTGGGGATTTACTTAGCTTGTACATACAATCGAGCTGGTCTGACAGTTTAGACAACAGTCCGTCTGAAGGCCTGCCGCCTGAACGTGTGTAGTGGCTTCAATTGTCACGGCTAGAGTGTTCAGGAAGCCGGATCATACCCACGTTCAGACTGTTTAGTCTGAACGTGGGCTTCCTCAATTGTCACGGCTAGGCTGTTCAGGAAGCCGGATCATATACAATACAAGTTCAGACTGTTCAGACTGAACGTGTGTAGTGGTAGTGGCTTCCGCAATTGTCACGGCTAGGCTATTCAAGAAGCCGGATCGTACACACGTTCACTGTTCAATCTGAACTAAGACCTGCTGTATCATGTTTACATGTTTTAAATCCTTAGATTGCTTTCTTTTTACTAAAATTTATATTTACTCTTATCTGATTGATAATAAATTATTTTTAATTTGCTTCTACCTTTTTCTTCCTGATTTAATAAGATTTCGTCATTTTACATGTCGTAATTTACATATATATTAATTAGGAAAGATTATTTTTTGACTTCTATTATTAATTATTGTCATAAGTAACAAGTTTTTTTGTAAGGCTCGTTCTTAAAGGCTCATTGAATCAATTGTAACAGGAATTCAAAGCAGTTATTGCATTGTAGATAGTGCATGTTTTTAGTACACTAATTGCTTTCAATTTCAAACTTTTTTTCAAAAGTGTTTAAATTTTAATGAGGTGTAACATAAAATACTTGAGTTTTATATAAAAGTATTTGTGAAGCCTGCTTAAAATATAGAAGTTCATTACTATTACATTTTATGCTTCTTCCACGAGTATTTATGAAACAACTTGTTACTTATAGACCAAATATAAATTTAGGAATTAAATAATTCAAATTATCTATTTTAATATCATTTTTTTCATATGCATCATATCATTATTGAAATCACTGAAATGATTTATTTTTATTATTAAATGTTTGTACTTAATTGTTGTGATGTTGAGTGTGTTTGTTGATGTTTATTTGGTTCTTCTATCAATGTCATGTATTTTTTCTGTCTGAATGTTTGGTGTCTATCTATCTATTCGGTCGATCTGTGCAGCGGCCTTCCCAGCTGTTTATGGCCACATCGCGCAGGCCATACCGCAACCAATAGCCGTAGCAGCTACGCAGAGAGAAGGTAACTACCTAAGTCGACGTCTTCTCCTACTAAACCTTATCCTAGCCTTTCCTTCATTTTCAAACTTCCAGAAGAGTTAGAAATTACTTTCTTGGCCCAAGGTATAAAGTGAATATAGATAAGAGGTTGATAGAGAGAAGACTGTTTTTATCAAGGAGTGTACAAGATAATGTAGAGATTAAAGGTGAATATATTAAGGCGAATACTTGCCGAATTTATTGGATTAATAAGTAGAAAAATAAGTGTGTGTGAGAGAGAAAAAAAAAGTGTGTATGAAAGATAAAAGATTTTTTCAAAAACCAATAGGCCTACTAAACGAATTTGGTTTTAAAATAGGTCTAACAGGGATATTAAATTACTCTGCTTCAGTACATCCTGGCTATATTTCGACCTTCTCTTATGTCATCATCAAGCCAATAGTTAATTAAATAAAAAAAAAAAAAATAAATAAAAAANCTACGATGTACAGAATACCTTCCCCATCAAAGGGGACAGTTTATTTAGGGTTTAAAGTTCTCATAATAGTATAATCCTCAGTGAATCAGAATAAGATCAGCACAATGCAAGTGAGAGATCATATTGGACTTCTGCAGCTTCCACCATCTGGACCTGATCTCTTACCTCTAACTCACAAATTACAATCATCTACTTAGCTTATTGTTAGCCGCCCCTAGATTACTCAAGATTTTCCTAGTTATTAAACCCGTCTTACTATCCTACCTAAGTTTATTTATTTGTTTATTTTTATTTTTTTAACTTTTTTGCACAATAAGAACGTGACTTATTTGCTAAGCTCACCATTAATTGCTTCTTAACACAAATTATTTTATTTATTTATTATTTATTTTTTTCTTCTTTTCTTCAAAAGAATATTTATTTAAAAGAGATTTAATAGTTGATAAGATCCTTACATTCGATCTCATAATCGGAATGTTATTGATAAAAAAACCGGTGAAAAAAATTACATAACACTTCTTTACCAACATAACTTATTATTTATTATTTTAATTATTTACTTATTAAGTATTCACCTACCTTATGTTTTTCATTCCCGTAAAATTTCCAATAAAACCCTAGTTAAAGAGGGTTCATTTTACACATGCCTCAACACATTCAATAAAATTACTCCGAAGTGAAACTAATTATTTATTTTAGTAATGTTTTTTAAATCTTAAATAATAAGATTTAAATTATAGTATTACTATAACTTATTTTTCGACTTGGTAAGTATATTTCCTCAAAAGCGGAAAAAAGGTTTTAGTATTCTACCACAATCCTTAACAAGATTAGGCATACTTTCATTTTTGTAATAATAAAATATATTTACCTCATGCTCTCATGTGTGGTTACTTATTACAAACCATAAACAATTCCATGTGAAATATGAAAACTTCAATTAAATCCATTACCTCCTGGGTAAATTTGTCAATGGAAAAGATCGTATTTAATTTAAAAAAAGTATTTAAAAACTTCTCCCTTTCCATTCCTAAATAACAAAAATATAATAACAAAATATACAATAAACAGGGGTGCCCACGAGGGGGGTGTAACGGCGCACAGTGCGCCGTTGAAATTTTTGGGGGGGGCATGTGATCATTAATAGGAGCAACACGTTTGTTTATTCTATGAAACTTCTATCTTATCTAGTTAACAAANTTAATTGTACATTTGGTTTTTTTCCGGATGGGGTGTGGGGGGGGGGAATTGCAACATAGGCCTTGGGGGGGATGGGCACCCCTGCAATAAATTAAATAGCAAGGTCAAAAGCGGAAAAAACATGTCTGTTATCATAGTCTATTTCTATATAATAACAATATAGTAACATAATATAGTAAAAAAATTATTTGGAATAAATAGGCCTATTGAAAATAATAGTCTTTAATAAGTATACATAAAGGCCCCCATACACGATCAAACATTTTGTGCAAAATGTTTGCGCAAACCTGATGTCGGGGAAATTTAGTTAAAAATCATGTTTGCGCACACAGCATCAAGCAGCCCCATACACGGTCAAAATGTTTGCACAAACATGATGTTTGCGCAAAATGTTTGACCGTGTATGGCCTTAAGGCACTTACTTAAGTTCGTAAAAGGTATGTTCCTAAATAAAAAATGTATATAATATGTCTTATGACACTTTTAGATTTAAAAATTATCAATTATTTATTAACCGAAATTATGGTTATCTGAAATCACTCTCGCCTCTTTTATTTCGGTTAACAGAGGTTCTACTGTATAATACTACATCTACTTTAATAGTCTTGTGTACTGATAAAATAAAAAAGTTAAAAGCCTAATGTACTAATACTTAGAACAGGAAAGGTGGAATTCTTCGACCAAAGCTTGAAGTTTGATGTACTCATGAAATAAGTCATTTCTATGTCTAATTAATGTGGATTGAGTAGCAATTTATTGACTTTATTACTACTACGATGTACAGAATACCTTCCCCATCAAAGGGGACAGTTTATTTAGGGTTTAAAGTTCTCATAATAGTATAATCCTCAGTGAATCAGAATAAGATCAGCACAATGCAAGTGAGAGATCATATTGGACTTCTGCAGCTTCCACCATCTGGACCTGATCTCTTACCTCTAACTCACAAATTACAATCATCTACTTAGCTTATTGTTAGCCGCCCCTAGATTACTCAAGATTTTCCTAGTTATTAAACCCGTCTTACTATCCTACCTAAGTTTATTTATTTGTTTATTTTTATTTTTTTAACTTTTTTGCACAATAAGAACGTGACTTATTTGCTAAGCTCACCATTAATTGCTTCTTAACACAAATTATTTTATTTATTTATTATTTATTTTTTTCTTCTTTTCTTCAAAAGAATATTTATTTAAAAGAGATTTAATAGTTGATAAGATCCTTACATTCGATCTCATAATCGGAATGTTATTGATAAAAAAACCGGTGAAAAAAATTACATAACACTTCTTTACCAACATAACTTATTATTTATTATTTTAATTATTTACTTATTAAGTATTCACCTACCTTATGTTTTTCATTCCCGTAAAATTTCCAATAAAACCCTAGTTAAAGAGGGTTCATTTTACACATGCCTCAACACATTCAATAAAATTACTCCGAAGTGAAACTAATTATTTATTTTAGTAATGTTTTTTAAATCTTAAATAATAAGATTTAAATTATAGTATTACTATAACTTATTTTTCCACTTGGTAAGTATATTTCCAAATATGAAACTATAAATGTTTTTGATTTTTTAAAATGATTATTTAATGGATGTTTATTTCTTTAATAATAAATGTTTCTGTTTCACTTGATGTTATTATTTTATAAATGTTTTATTGCATTACAATGTACAATATTATATAAATATTAATTTTTTGATGTATCGATGTTTGTTTTATGTTTGATGTATTATTTTATACACACATCTATACATAAATATTAAATGTTCATATTTATAATTAAGATATATATACATAATAATTTCTATTTTTAAATTTACAAATAAAATATATTAAATATACGTGATTAACAAAAAAAAAAATAAATAAAAAATGCATGCCTGGCTAGTATAGTTTACACATCAACGATGTACATTACATTGTTAAGATTTCACCATTGATCAGTTGGATCAATTTTAATGTTAACTTTAGACCTTTATAGAAGTGTAAAATTAGAGAAAATTTATTTTATAAAAGTTGAGGGAGAGGTTGAAAAATATTAAATTAGGTTCTGTCGTTTAAAACAATCTGTTTTTGCCAGTTTGGTAAGCGTGAGAACGGAAGGTGGAATTTGGTGTCACTTAATCCCTAGAGATATAGAGGAGGGGGGCAAATCAGAATGTAAATTTACCCCTGGGAGGGGGGGGGGCGCTGACTCCTTGCATACAAAGTACCTGGGCAAATACATTACTGGGGTCTTGTCAGGGCCTTGCTTTACACGGGTCACAACCGATCTGACACGTCGCCCCCCTGCCTTCAGTCTAACACCAAAGCAAACTTTATATTAAACGGTTAATTCGACATCCAACCAGTGAAAATAACTTTTAAACATTTCCTATTCCTTATACCTTTGAATTTTAAGATTGCAATTATTAAAATTTCGTGATAAATTTTAATTACTTATACTGCATAATTTAGAGCTCTGATGAAAAAGATAGAATCATAATAAAGTAACAATAAAATTAAAATTTGTTGGATTGATCCCGAGACTTTGTACCCAAATTTCATGTTGATAGGGACATAAAAAATTATAATTATAGCTTAGACTTTGACTTTTAACTAACAATTTTCATTACTTCCCTATTCTACTAAATAACCAATTCAATATAAATTCTTTTTTATTTCAATTTTATATTTGAATAATATCAGTAATGGAGCTAATGTTGGACACATAATCTTTAGCTACATCAGATGGCAACATTGTTTTGTAATCTCGTATCGCCGATACGAGAGGAAAGAAAATTATTTAATGTTATTGAAGAATAATAAAGAATGTAAATTCTTAGCGTTGCATTCAGATCAGAATGTAATTTTTTAGAAGGTATATCTAGTTGATTCCATCTTTATCAGTTCGACATTTCCTCATCATATTTCGCATCCAAAATACTCTATTTAGGTTCTGGAATACAACGTACTTATCTTTATTTTATCATTGTATATTAAACCCAATTTTGACAGGAATTACAGTAAGGCATCAGTATTAAGATACATTAGTGACGAGTAATTTAAAGAATAGTTATTTATGTAATGAGGCAGCAAAATGAATTTTACTGACGCATAATTAAGTTAGCCTCCGAGCCGGAGGCGAGGACAGGTTACGTTACGAATATCAACTGCTGAGGCTTGTAATTTACCTAATTGTCTGCCGAGGCAGGAAATTTACCAAATTCACTACCGAGGCAGGCAATGAACACACGAGGCAGAAATGTTTCCTTTGATGCCTTGTTGCATACACATACAATATTTTTATCTACTGACGCTATTTAAATAAAAAATGGAAGCTTAGGTAAAAACAGATGTTATGACTTTGGTGCACATTTTAATTTTCCTCACTTTTAATCAGTGAGTACTTTCCAGCCAAAAATCAGTTAACTTACAGAATATCATGTAATCATCATGTACATCTTTCTTACATTTTGAGTTTGTTAGTCTTAAATACAATCATCATTTTGATATTTACTGTTGACTGATCCTTGCTCTTCCCAATTTCTATTTTCAATATAAACAATTTCCATTATAAACAATAATATAGATTCCCATGAAATAAAATGCTCTAGTTTTTGTCCAAACAAGTCAACCCAATAACCATTGTCTGTAATAATCAGCTATTTATTTCCATACGTAGATATAAGCCAAATTATAAGCGGATATACTAATGATCAATCAGTGTGCTGTTTTCCAGGTTGCTCTATCAGTGGACCAGAGGGTTGTAACTTATTTATATACCATCTTCCTCAGGAGTTTGGTGACGCCGAACTTATGCAGATGTTCCTACCTTTTGGCAATGTGATCTCGTCCAAGGTCTTTATTGATAGGGCGACAAATCAAAGCAAATGTTTCGGTAAGGGATAGTATTCTTTAAATTATTTACTTACTTTACGATGTTACATAAATGTGTGTGATCAATTAACTTCAACTTTTGTTACTGTTCTATTTAGATTTTTTATAAGATTATTTTTGTTAATTGTAGGTATTTCGTATTTTATTGTGTGTAGAGAGATTTGAAAAATGTATGAATCCACGACAAGAGTTGATCGTAAACTATAGGTTACGAATGTTTGATTTACAGCTATGGCTATACTGACTCCTAAGTCAAGGAGTCGGTAAGCCATTCTATTGCTGTAGATCATTATCCAGCTATATAATCTTAGTTTTTCTCAATTTGTATAGTGTTCCTTCCCGAAAAAGTTATGATATTATAAATAGTCAAGTTCTCAGTCCAATCGGTGAATGTTTCAGTACCTGTAGTAATCTAAGACTGTTGCATGTTGAAAATAAGTGAGGGAGGTTCTTAGGGGGAGGAATTGTTGGCAACAGTTGTTGATTTTGATGTAAAAGGGTCGGAGAATACAGGAGGTGGATGGAGGTTTGAGACGTGTTGCTCTGATATTTCCTTCTAGACCTTCCTTTTAAACTTAACAGGAGGAGGGTGGAATAGGTCTTCACTAAGCCTGGTCTACTGGTCTACCCCCAGTCCTGTCCATTCTCAGTCCATCCCCTTCTTCTCCACAACCTTTTCTTATCCTTCTTGAAAGCATTTCTCTGTTCATTCATTTTTCTTTGTATGCATCTCTCCGGGCTTTCCTACCCGAGGGACCTCCAACCTCCCCTAGTCCCTTTCATTGTTATTTGGACGGGAGAGGAGGGAATGGGAGTTTTTGGGGATAGAAGGGAAAACCCTTTGTCTGTGTGTTTGTTGTTTTTTATATACCAACTCTCTCACTTTCTACCTCTTCGAGGTCGAAAAAAGTTTGTTACTTCGCAATCCTTGTGTAAGAAGAAAAGAAATAAAGGGGGGATCCCTTGGTCATCTTCATCATAGAAATGAAAAGATGGGAAAAAAGGGCCTCTTTAAGAAAAGTAAAAAAAAAGTTTTTTCGACATATCTACAAAGAGTACCTTTTTATATCATTGTTTAAAAATAATACTTGGAGTTTACAAAAATGAGTATTTTCTCTTTTCCAATCACCTTATAAATATATTTTAATCATTTGATATTTTTTAATTAAGATTATATGGAAGCTTAGATATTGACTTAGTTTAGATATTAAAAGTGATAAGAAATAAATTGAACTCATATTTAAAATTCACTTTAATTGACTTTAATTTAAAAATATTAATTGGTAGGAAATAGGGCAAAATACTGGGGTGAAAATATAGGTCAACTTGAAAATATAGGTCAATTGTGGAATAAAGGTTGATACAGCTGCTCTCGTTTCTTTTTCCACATGCGAAGTACTTTTCGAACCATATATAGCTTTGTGAAAAAGTTCTTCAACTCATGGGAAACCTTAACTGCACTATACGCCATGGAAAGCAAGTTTGTTTAGGCCCTGTAGAGATAAATTCAAGGCATTTAGTTTATCAATTATGTTGCAAAAGTACGCTAGTTTTAGCAGAAAGTCTGATTCTGCGAAATTGTTTGTTTACTTACATGATCATCTTAAAAACATGTCTCTTACATGTCGTCGTTAACACATTATGATATAGTACATTGCCACGTGAGAAAGCCAACTCGAGCTGCAGTAGCAAAAGGGGCGAGTGCTTTGCTCCCAAATCCTTGTTTAGCTTTATGAATAATCTTTTTTAAGCAGCCTAATTTTTATGTAGTTAACCACATTTACTACACATTCTAGGACTAGATTCAGTGGAGGAATCTGGGATTTTTAATGCTTGTGCTTCTGTGAATGATGAAGTAGGTTCACATAGCATCTGTAGCTTTGCGTCAAATCAGGGCCTGTAATCCTCCGTAGCGACCAGACATTGATCGAGCCCCATCAGTACACACACCCACACCGATGCACTAATTATTTATCCAAATTATTTTCTGTTATAAACGTGTCAAGGATGTCTAACATGCACCTCCAGTAATGCTTCTACGAAACAGAACGCTTTAACAATAGTACTACCATCAAGAAAGCGTACATAGCAGATAAGATATGCGTGTCCTTGTTGCTATCCGTCATCTAGCAGCAGTCCAAATTGAAACCCTGATCCATGTACCGGATTCTTCGATTGATGGTGCTTTTTGACAAAGAAATTTTTGAAAGTTGTTTCCCCGCAGATTCTCCAATCATTATTTAGCCATATCCACAGCAGCCAGTTGAATCAGTTCCTCAGCAATAGTATGGTTTTTCTTGCACTTTGCTACTCTTTATGCCGCCTTGAATGACGCCAGCAAGGAATTGTTTGGCTCTAACGCTTGCTTTGTGAAGACACTATTTTGTCAGGGCCGATTTAACTGTAGGGGCACGATGGGCACGTGCCCAGGGGCGCAAGAGGTTATGGGGCGCAACTCAAATAGTTAGAGGGGGAGGGGGGCATGGCAAAAATTTTCAAGGGCAAAAAATATAAATGGGCATGATTTGCCGTTGGTTTCACTCTTCCCTTTTCACTTACCTCTGTGTTAGATATCATGAGTCATTGATTAATTCGAAATAAAAAATTATAAAATTAATTTTGTCTTTTAATAAATTATTTTTGTAATTCGATGTGACTTCAATTGGACTACTTGTTTAGCTACTTACTTTTTATTTTAATAGATGTAATTAATAGCCTGTCATGCTTTTTTAGGTATTTCGGCCAAAATAAAAATCTTTCTCGAGGCAACCCAGCATCCCTCCCAGTCCCCGGTCCCCTCATTCGTCTGATGGTCGATCGTGGGGGATTTTCCTTGACGGAATATGACGGACCCTCTACCCCTGAAACCTAGTACTAAAATGTTAACATTTTAGTACTGGAGTTAATTACTTTAAATTACCATGAGTTTTAATGAAACACCTAGTGGTGAGGAGTTCCAAAATCGAGCTGCTATAAAAACCATGCTGAGGAAGAAAACCTTTTGAATAAGGTACACAAATTAAAAGATTTTTTTAATGTTATTCCTCAAGCACCCCAAAGCAAATTCAAACCTGATTTTGGAACAGTGAATTTGCACTGAAAATCTTATAGAAGTGTATCTTCTACATTATTATTGATCAGAAGCTTAATACAGCCTCTTCATCCGGAATGCAAACAAATATTTATTAAAAATATATGAATATAAAATATATCAAACATTTTAGGAGTTTTCTCATGAATAATTTTTTTACAGGGTGGTCCAAAAGTCTACCCCGCCTTTTTGGCTCCCAGGCACTGAAATGTACCATTTTGTACTTTTGGCTCATATAGAGTACAAAATATTGGAGATAAAAAAAGGTTTTAAGTAAAATTTGATTAATTTCACCATAGAATCCAAATATGCTCCTATTTGTAATTTGAAGTTGTGTGATCTGGGGCCAAAAGGCGGTTGACCCTAGTGTGCTATTGCATTAATAAAACATTCCCTTCACATGGTATGGAACCTCCAAGTTTCATTAATTTATCTCAAACAGTTCAAAAATTAGAAGGGGGGGGGGAGCTTTTGGACCACCCTGTATATTAATTATTTAGTCAATTTTTTGAAATTTCAATAATTATCTTTTTACTCCAATATTGGGGGGGGGGCGCATTGTGATTGGCTGCCCAGGGCGCAGTGAACGTCTAAAACGGGCCTGTATTTTGTTGGTGCAAATCTTTTAATTTTCTGCTAAAAAATTCACGAGATTTATGAAACTTGTTAGATACTTATTTTTCAAAGTGCCGTTTAACTTAGTTAAGTTCATGCTCTCAGCTGATAGAACTTTTAAACAGATTACACATTGAGGTTTCTCTTCATCATTAACTTCTGTCGAAGTAAAGCCAAAATCCAAGTACATGTCTTCTTCGTATTTGCGGCATTTCCACTTCTTTCTTATACTTTTCGATGCGTGATCATTATAGTACTTGCACTATCAGTTTTTTTTGTCAAAAACCAATCCATTTTTACACAATATGAGTAGGTAGAGGTTTCTTTTCAATATGTAAAGATCACAACTACCGCATTGCGAGCACTGGTGAGATAATTAGACGCCACAACTGCCCTCAAGCAAGGACAATTAGTACTGAAGATCTGAGTAGGTGGGAAGTTAATATTAACTGAATTCGAATTTCACCTGATTAAAATATAAGAGTGGGAAGAGTGAAGAAATCCAATAAACATAAAATTTTATAAGTACAAGTAGCGAAAAATTGTAGGTTTGAAATACTAATAAAATTGTGTTCGTCACAGGACTGGAGAGATATTATTATTTAAGGGCAGAGAGGAGATAAAAGATCTCTAGCACGAGACTGAATTCAATTATATCAAAAGAAGAGTTGGAAGTATAAAGTAAGTATTGGAAGTGTGATGTGTGGAGTGGGGAGTCTATCAAGTGAACACTAAGGCTTCAGATTCTAGACTAAATGTATTTTAATATTATAGATACAATAACAATTAATGATAAGGAGAGGGGATATATTACAACTCCTTTTTTTTTACAAAATTCAAAAATTAAACAATAATGATTTATATTTAATAAAAACTTTAAATTTATAAAAGAATTATATAAAATAAATTGACTGAATATATTAAATAAAACATATTTATAGTTAGTTTCTTTTAGGTTGTTTGATAGGTCTACCAGATCTAGAATAAGCAGGTACATTAAATACTTCAGGAGAAGTGGTTAAATTTAAAGTTTCATCTGGTTGTGGTTGAAAATTATCCTCTACATCCTCTTCATTACCGTCACCTTTCTTGTTTGGGTCTGTTTCGGTCTGTTCTTCAGGAGGAGGTTTAGGTGTCTCGGCTTCTTGGTCCTGTTCTCCAGTTTGAGGTGCAAGGTAGACTAACGGTAAAGGTTGTTGGATCTTATCAGGAGGGGAAGTTATACTTTGTGATGTGTCAGGTTCACCCACAGGTCTAAGAAAACGTCGATTCCTTATCAGAGTCCTGCCAGAATCAAGAGTTACATTGTAGCTTCTAGGTGCAGGTCCTTTGCTTGTTACTTTACCGGGTTCCCAAGTTTTTCCCCTGTCTACTTTCACGTGTTCATTTTCCTCTAGGGGTCGTAGTGGTTTAGAAGTCCTGTCGTAATATGATTTCTGTTGAATTTGTTTATTTTTTAGGTTTTTCATTACTAGTGCTGGAGGAATCGTGTGTGGAAGTAAATGTCTGTCTGAAGTCGGTATATTGTCACGTAACATTCTTCCCATTAATAGTTGTGCAGGAGATCCACAATAATCTTTAGCTGTATTTCTAAATTGTAGGATCGCTAAAAACATATCTTTATTGTCGTGAACTGCTTTTAACATGATTCTTTTAACAGTTTGAATCGATCTTTCTGCCAATCCGTTAGATTGTGAATATGTTGGACTGGACATAATATGTTTAAAATTCCATTTTTTTGAAAACGTTGTAAATTGAAGCGAAGAGAATTGAGGACCACCATCTGTTAGTACAACGTTAGGTATTCCAAAACGCGAAAAAATTATTTTCAGTTCTCCAATGACTGCTGCACTGTCAGTTCTTTTAAGTTTTACAATTTCTACAAATTTCGAGTAAAAGTCAACAACCAAGATGTAAGTTGCTGCTTGTAAGTGAAAGAGATCACAGGCAACTTTTTCCCAGGGCCGTGAGGGTACATCGTGAGGCAGCATTGGCTCTCTTTGATTAGCTCTTGAATATGTGGAACAGGTGTCACAGGATACAATGCAGTCTTCTATAGCCTTAGACATTCCTGGCCAAAAAAAATGTTGTCTAGCTCTCTGTTTGGTCCTCTCTATTCCTTGATGACTGTAGTGCAATAGGTTTATTATTTGTCGTCTTAGTGATTTTGGTACTAAAATACGGTTGGACTTATAAATCAAATTATCAACTTCCATTAACTCATTTTCATACTTTTTAAAAGGTTTTAGACAATCTTTAATTTCATTATATTTTTTAGGCCAACCCCTTCTCATGTAGCCAATTAATGTTTGTAAGTCTTTGTCAATTTCAGTTTCTTTAATTAGTATTTTGAGATCTATAATTTCTTCTTCCGATGTTAATGTACAAACATGAGAAGCTAGATCTGCTTCTATCCCATTATCAAATTTTTTATCTGTACAGTCTGAGGCACATGCTCTGGATAGGGCGTCAGCAATATATAATTGCTTTCCTGGCACATATTTTAATTGTATATCAAAGCGTTGTAAGCGAATCAGCATTCTTTGGAGTCTCAATGGGCACATATGAAGAGGCTTTTTAAATATTTCTTGTAAAGGCTTGTGGTCTGTTTCTACAACCGTAGACTTTCCAAATATAAATTGTTCAAACCGTTCACAGCCGTATACTATCGCCAACAGTTCTTTTTCAATTACAGCAAAACGTTTTTGACATTCTGTAAGTGACTTGGATGCATAAGCACAGGGCTGTCCATCTTGAAGAAGAACTGCTCCAAGACCACTCTCAGACGCATCTACTGATATTGTGCAATCTTTATTAGGTTCAAAATATTTTAGAGTTGGAGAAGAAGTAATTAAAGTTTTTATTTTGGTAAAAGCTTTTTCACATTCGGTGTTCCAATTAAAAAGAATATCTTTTTTAATCAGTTGTCTTAATGGAGCAGATACTTCACTGAATTTCGGTATATATTTTGATACATAAGTTATGATTCCTAAAAATCTTTCTAACTCTTTTTTATTTGAAGGGCTAGGTATATGAATTATACTTTTTATACGTTCTGGGTCAATTTTGGTTCCTTTCGAGGAAAAAATATGTCCTAAATATGATATTTCTTTTACGGCAAATTTACATTTCTTCATATTAAATTTTATATTATTTTCTTTAGCAAGTTGAAGAACTTTTTCTAATACTTCGTTATGCTCTTGTATGTTTTTTCCATGGATAATTAAATCATCGATGTATGTATCGCATCCGGGTATGTTAAATATTTTCTTTAACTTTTTGTGAAACACTTCACTAGCCGATTTTATTCCATATGGTAAGCGTAAAAATTTCCATCTTCCGAATGGGCCAGCATGAAAAGTGCACAATTTAGAGCTCTTGTCATCTAGCGGAAGAGCCCAGAAACCTGACATACAGTCTAAGGTAGTGAAAACCTTAGATCCTGCCAAATTAGTCGATATTTGTTCAACAGTCGGTAGTTGGAAATGCTCTCTCTTTATAGCTTTATTGAGATGCAATGGGTCTAAACAAAGTCTTAAAGACGAATCAGGTTTCCTAACTATTACTAAAGAATTCACCCAGTCAGTTGGTTCTTCAACTCTTTCTATTATACCGTCTCTTTCCATTTTTAGTAGGGTTTCTTTTAATTTTTTATGTAGTGGAAAGGGAATTTTCCTAGGAGGATGGACTACTGGTTTCACTGAAGTGTCCAGTTTTATTGAATGAGGTTCATTAATATGTCCAATTCCTTGAAAAAGAGATTTATATGCTGTTAAAATATTATCTATATCTTTATTTATATTATTTATTTTGTTGACTCTCCTGATAAGATCTAAGTCGGTGCATCCTTCTAAGCCAAGAATCGAAGGAGCGTTACTGCTAACCACAAAAAATTCTAATTTCTTAATTAAATTATTATACTGGGCTGTAAGACATATTTTGCCTCTAATTTGTAATTTCTCACCAGTGTAAGTAGTTAAACGCTGCGTCGTAGGAATTATATCTTTTTTGTTTATATTTAAAGCTTTAATTACATTTAAATTAATAATATTTGCCATAGCTCCACTATCTAATTTAAATTTATGTTCCAAGGTATTTTCTAATACTACTGTAGCACTCCACTCTTTATTAACGTTCGAATTATTTCTATTGACATGATCAATAAAATATTCATCGATTTCATATTCAGAATCTGAATCGTTAGTATTTAAATTTCTAATATTCTTACTGAAACATTGTGAACTGTAATGTCCTTTAACGTTACATTTATGGCAAACTGATTTAAAAGCAGGGCACTGATTCCTTTTATGTTGCAAACCGCATCTAGTGCATTTATTATTTTCTGATGCAATGCATTTTTTATTATAATTTTGCTTCTTATTATGGTTCCAAGATTTATTAAACTCATTATTTCTAAATTTTACAGCATCTACTGTCATCTCAGTGTAATTTTTTCCTTGCTTAATTAATTTAGATTGTTCCCTAGATTTATTAATAGTCTGAGCAAATTTAATTGTTTCTTCTAACGATTTATCTTCTAATTCTAGAAGTCTCTCCCTCAAGTTGTCGCATTTCACTCCACAAATGAAGATACTCTTAACTAAATCATCTTTTAAAGTTTGAAATTCACAATTTAGTGCTTTATTTTTTAAATCTGTGGCGTATTGCTCAAGCAATTCGCCATCTAATTGCTTACGCGTAAAAAATTTGAACCTTTCATATTCAATATTTCTTTTGGGTAAAAAATAGTTCTCAAATTTGTCTAACAGTGGCCTAATTTTATCTTTTTCACTAGTTTCAAAAGTAAAAGTGTTGAAGATTCTTAATCCTTCGTCACCAATCAGATGCAATAGCTGTGCACATTGGGTCATTTCAGATTTTTTATTTAGTTCTGTAGCAATAATATAGTTCTCAAATTTTTGTCTCCAGAACTTCCAATTTTGAGCTAAATTACCAGACATAACCATAGGACTGATTCCTCTAAAATCTGCCATTGTAATTTAATTATTATTTCGTATAATATACGTAAATATTTGATTTTGTTTGAATAATATTTTATTATTATTTGCCACAGAGTTTCATTTGTTAAAAAGACTGGAATTTTAATTAGATTAAAGTTATTTAACTCATGGAAGTATTATTGTTGCATTAAAGAGTAAAGGGAGGCAAAGGTTAATTACTTACTGCGCCATGTGATGTGTGGAGTGGGGAGTCTATCAAGTGAACACTAAGGCTTCAGATTCTAGACTAAATGTATTTTAATATTATAGATACAATAACAATTAATGATAAGGAGAGGGGATATATTACAGGAAGTAATAGGAAAAACCCAGGTTTGAAATTATGTTAAAAACTGTAGTCTACAAAATCGGAGAGGTATTAACCGCGGTGTCGCTAATAGCGAAACGCCTATAGGAGGGCTGAGAATGTTAAGGTGTGAAGAGGTTTTTTATGAGTAATTAGTGATCTTGAAACTTTTTTTTGGTTAGCTTCAGTTATCAAATATTGTTTAATAAAAGTAAACAAATTATGTAGAATTCAGATAAATTTGAATTTTCAGTAGAGAGATCAGGAACGCCCATGATCACTCCATGGCACCCCAGTTTGGGTATCCCAGCGGGAGGCACTTTGGGAACCCCTGGATTATAATGGAAGAAAACAAGAAGAAAGATTACACTGTACTCATAACACTTTTTTCTAACTATAAACACTGATTGTTGCAGGTTTCGTTTCCTTTGATAATCCAGCAAGTGCTCACGGAGCGATTCAAGCTATGAATGGTTTCCAGATTGGCATGAAAAGGCTCAAGGTTCAGCTCAAGAGGCCCAAGGATGCACACCGCCCTTACTAGGTCGAATCAACCCATCACACTAGGTATAAACCTTATCCTTATCTACTTTTGTCTTAAGGACTTTAAAGATAAAATATCAGCTAAGCAGGCTGACAGAGACTCACATTAAGTACCGTAGAACATCACTATTATGGACTAGGGGTTGTCCGTTATAATGAAGTCCAGTATATAACAAACATTATTACAATTATTATTAATGCAATAGGGTGTACTGTACACTTACACTAATGAAAGTACAGTAGTAGTAGTTAGCAATAAAAGTTATTATACACATAAAATGAAAGAGCCTTAAACATAGGTTTATAAGGTGAGTAGAGAATACTACAGTACATATGAAAACAAAAAAGCTTAAAAATAAAAAAAGCTTGTAAAATGCAGAAAAAATAAAACAAACAAACACAAAGCTAATTAAAGATCTCCAAGCCTTCGTATGCTCAGCAATATAGCCATTGCCGGCTCAACGATTGACGAATATGTACTCAAACACAGTATCATTAGTAAAAACCACTGTGAAATAATAAATGGCAAAACTGATTCTTAAAGCAGTCCTAGTAAAATCAGTATTGAATTCTTATTGAACATCCAAGATAGATTAAAAAGTTGTTAAATGAAATTATGGGAAAAGAAAGGTATTCTTCAAAGTGACTTTAAAGTCACTTCTTATGTTATAGAATGTAAGAAGTGACGTTCATCTGATTACGAAGTTGAGGTTTATACAGCTGATGGAGTGATATGCCAACCTCGGGTCATCCTATACTTATAGTTAAGTAAGTTATTTGGCAGACCCAAGCCCATCATGGGCTGTTGCCCTTATTTTATATTATCTATATTACTAATATTAATATGGGCATTATTTAGTCTAAACCTTAAGTTATATTGTTAACCTAAAATTTTATTAAAAAATCTAAATTAATAACTAAATATTTGATATTTTGTTATTTACAAATTATTAATTTTCTATCCTTTATCTGTTTCAGTTTGAGAGAATCTATTGCGGAATGTCACCACAAAACAAAGTTAAAAAGAAAATAAGAAAATAGCAAATTAAAAAATTATATTTTGAAAAAATAACGCTACACTAAAACATCTACAACAAAGCATCAACATAAAAAACTAACTTTTTAATCTAAATAAAAGATTCAATGAAAGATATATGTTTTTATTTTTAATGTTTGTTTTCTTTATACTTTTATATTTTTTCTAAATATAAATATTCAATTTGCTATTTTTAAAGATAAAAATAAAACTATTTTTTGAGATTGTTATTACAAAAAAAAGAAAAAAAAAAAGAAAAAAAAAAGAAAAAAAAATTATATAAAACTAGTCATTTTACCCTCTAGTTGGTAAAAATATTATAT
>KZ651162.1:266496-276809 GCA_001010745.2 Gerris buenoi | reverse complement strand
TATATATATGACAAAAAAATAATATAAAATTAATATAATAATAGATTTGCACATTATTTAGTTGAGATTATGTTTTTTCATCATCAACTATTTTTTTTTTTATTTAAAACTATGTGCGTATTTATTTTGTTTTATTATTTATTTATTCATTGAAACAATATCAAATTATTACAAGGTTATAAAATAAAAGTTTAAAAAAGAAAATAAAATCAAATTATTGCATGAGAATATTGCCCATTTATATGGGGTGATTCAATTAATAAACTTTATTTCT
Source organism: Gerris buenoi (assembly GCA_001010745.2). Classification (NCBI taxonomy): domain Eukaryota; kingdom Metazoa; phylum Arthropoda; class Insecta; order Hemiptera; family Gerridae; genus Gerris; species Gerris buenoi. The sequence goes on along the minus strand of KZ651162.1, from coordinate 276,535 downwards.
TGTAAATGGATCATAATAATGTTATGAATTGTAGAAAATTTATTTTCAAGTTATAATGTTATTACTGCAATTTTCCAGTATAAACTCTTTCATTAATTAATTAGTACTGAGAAAGCTGCTGCTGTAAATAAGGTACATATTGTGTTCAGGCAGTTAGTGCCTTAAGAGGTAATGAACAAATTTAATCATCAACCTGCCTATATTTTTAGGTGTTCAGTACCCTGTGCATGGACTTTGAACAAATAATAAAAATTATGTAAATTGGCATTCAGACCTCCAACATAAAGGTTATTGGTTTAAATTTTATCGTAATGTTAAAGAATTAAAATCAGAATGAACAATAACAGAAATATAAGGAACAATAAAACTTATAATGACAAATAATAGAAAAATAAAGTTGTTAGCATGCAAAGCTCACATCCTAAACTAAATCTTGTAATGAGAGGGTTAATATTGGTGATAACTACAATGATAATGTTTAAGGATTAAAATCAGTGTAAAAAATACCCATGGAATTATAAATTCTAGTTTATTTCTTGAAAAATGCAATAAGATTTATGAGTAACGTCAAAAAATCTATTTATTTAGAAAAATGTTGTCTTCACTTTTACATTTATAGGTGTTTGGAACAATGGATTTAATTATGTATAGGAAAAATATTATGTTAAACATTGTAAAAAAGAAAACCTCTAATATAATGAAAATTTAATACACCAAATTGAATTAAAGACACAAATTTATATTCAGAAGTAGATGTTGGGCCCCTTGGGCCAACCCTCACTCCTGACCCCCTAGGCCCTGTCCACCTCAACCCCCACTCTCAAGACCACTACCACCTCTGTGTAGGTATTTAAATATTTCCTTTCTTGTAAGTCTTAGACACAAAAACACTTTTTTTTTTGGAAAAGTGAGGAAAAAAATAAATTGAAAGAAAACTAGTTAAATCTCAACATTCAGGTTAAGGACATATGATCACAATGATCACCAGATCATTGTAATGATTACTTAGGAACAGTTAAAAATGAATAATTTTAGTTGCTTTCACGAAGCTAGGGTCAGTTAAAGTAACAACAAACCCCAACTATAAATGCAGTTTTAATCTTAACTTTTTACTACATCTGAAATAGGTTCAGTTTTTTGTTACTTTATCTGAATTTAATTTTATATAACTAGGGGGCTCTGCCCTCTACTCACTTCCATCGTCAACCCCCGAAAAACAACCTGTGCGGCCGCTCCCTAATATTGATTACAGTAGAACCCCTCATATCAGTCACCTACGGAGCATGATCGGATTATCTGAGGAACAAAAGAAAGTGAATATTTCAGATTAAAAATTAAATGTTTAATATAAAAAATGAACTTACTATTCTGTAATTATAAGAATATTCATACTAATCTACTAATCCAGTAAAGGAAATATACGCTTCAAAGTCTTCCTGAGCCATATTCCAATCTTTAATTGTTATTAAACCAAATCCTAACTCTGATGCTAGCTTTATAAAGGTTACTCTTAAAAAGCTGTTAAAGAACATCTAACTTCTACAACAGACCCCGTTTTCGTTCCAGTTGAGCCGCAAAATTCACTCAAAAAAATAGGGCAACACTGGATTGTAAATTTAAATATAGAATGACACGCACGATGCACGATAATAAGAAACAAATTCTAGCGATCAGTGTCTGTCCGATAACAAAGAACCGACTGGCTACTTTTATTGTTATACTTTTAATATTCTGATAACGATGAAGTTCAGTTGGGTCAGATTAAGGGTCAAGGGGTGTCACGCTCGGATAAACCGAGGAAGTTGGATATTCTGAGATCGGATGTGGGAGGGGGGGGGGTTCTACTGTAAGTCTATTTTCAAATCAAAGGACCACATTTCTCTGCTAGGATCGCTTACCTCTAGCCTCAGGAATGACGAGACGTCACAGTTCCCTTAATATTCCTCTCAATACTGCCCCCCCCCCCCCCCTCCTGGCCTATCCCCTCTTCTCGGGGAGTACCTCCGAACTCACTCTCACACATAGTTTAGTATATATCACTCTCCCTGAACTTTTTTAATAATATAGATAGATATTACCTTTTCAAATCAAAACAAAATGCTCAACAAACATGATAATGTTTCCAAAAATTTAGAATTCACTTTTCCAGAAAACGTAGATATTAATAAAATTACCACTGAAGGCGCAGATACACTAGAAATAAACTAGTTTATTCCATTACACAATTGATGTTTTTGACTCATGCTAACAATCAGTATTAATAAATAACATTAATCAATAAAATTTATTGAATTTAGTATATAATGGATTTATTCGATATAAATGGGTAATATTAAGAAAAACAAATGCAATCTAATAAAATGGGAGAACACAAAAAATAGCATATTTATATAATATATTAAGAATCAACAGAAAATTTTAAATATTACATATTAGCTGCTAGACTTCCAATTTGTATATTATTTTTTCTTATAAAACTGTTATTCTATAATATCTCCGTAGATATTTTAGTTGATATGTTTACTAATTTATTATTATTAAACTTTTATTAGATATTTTTAATTTGTTAATTTAAACATTAATATTATATAAGGAATTTCTCAATGCTGGGCTGTGATTAATTCTTTTTTTCCCACTTCTTTGTTGCCACACTGTTATTATGGGGGAGTATTTTATTAATGCATATTTTATAGTAACTAATTTAATTTTTATACAAATATATACATCTTAGTGTGCACCAATATTTAAAATTAGATATTACTGTATATAACAACTACATAGATTATTTTTAACGTTTTGTAAAGTTTTTATAAAAACAATTGAAATGCTTTTTACAACTCGTATGTAAATTAGAAATGGCAGCGATGTAAAATAATTAGAGAGGGAGTAATTAGAAATAACATTGATAAATCTAAGTTAGTCAAGTAGAAATTTCTTTATGATTTAAAATGTATAATGTTTTCTTAAATTAAAGATAAAGAATACACTTGAATGGTGAATATGCATTAAGTTTGTATCAATAATATTTTTTTCTTTGAGAATGGTCAATTGTCAGTGTTTTAGCATCACATTTGAGAAAAAAATATTGAGAGTTGGCCTTTCCAAGATTGGTCAGCTATCATTGATTAGTGACAAAATCGAAATATTGACCACTAATAATTTGCCATTCTGATTATAGTTAACTATCATATTTAATTTATGACCAATGAATTTTTCCATTCTGAGAATTTAAAACAATAGTTGACCAATACCAAATTGCCATTGACCATTGATCATGAGAAAGACTGACCAATAAGACTTTGTCTCTCTGATAATGATCTCTAGACCAGCAAGACATTCAAAGATTGACTAATGATGGTTTATATCTTTTAGAATGGTTAAATGTTATAGGGCAGCAAGACAGTGAAAGATTGACCATTGATAGTTTCTATCTTTTAGAACGATTAAACGCTAATACCAGTGACATTTAAGGATAAACTATTATTAGTCAATCTTCCATTAAGATTTCACCATTTAAGTTGTGTTCTTTTTTGAAACATTATTAGTAGCTCAAAAAAAAAAACATAGCTTTAATATCAGGCCTGGATAGGTAGAGAGCCAAAAAAAAATATAGAATTATTTCTAACGTTGACAACTAAATTCTGTTTGAAGGATTTTATTTAAACACGCATTTTACAACAGACTTTAAAGTAGTAGAAATTGTCTCCTGTAAATGGAAGAAAACTAGAATAGTGACTGTGATTTAATATTGCATGTCAAAAATACTTTTTAATACCAACCTAATAAATTAGATCATTGAATTCCTCTACTTAGAGAATATACCCAACAAACTCTACAAACCCCTAAAAAAAAATGTTAAGGTAGTAATGTACATTTCTGGGAATGAATTGATGTGTAACATTTTGGTGATATTTTTGGGTTATTGAAGAATTTGAAGATAATATTATATTTTCTAATGATAGGGTAACATTTCGGTTTTCCCTAAAATATATAACAACCTTCTATCTGTTAAAGGAAGTGGCTAAAGAGGAATACATTTGGATACTGAGGGTGTACCTTAAGGTGTGTATTAAGGATCTACATTAGTTACCTTTAAAATCAATTAATATAGACAAATAGTTATATAACGATGATTATAGTATTATGAAAAAATGTTCATATTAAAGAAGTATATAAGAACACACCAAGGCAGCTATTGAGAGCCAAATGATTATGAGTACCAAAAGTGCCTGAGACATTTATGGTTAGCAGTAAAAAATCAAATTTGGTTGTGCACACCACTATCCATTATATGGTGGTACACCCAAAACATAACATGTCTTAGTTATGGGAGCGTCTATGGATATCTTAAAAGAAAAACACAAACTGTCTCTTAATCGTAAATTGAAATAACTTTAATAAATATTAAAGTTATTTTAAATTACGTTGAAAGACAGTTTGTGTTATTCCTATAAGATGGCTTGACGTCCCAATTGGTAAATAATAATTTTTGCTGACTTTTCTTATAACAAATAACTATAAAGACGTAACACTCTTTAGTCAATTCCAGTAAAATTACAGATTCAAGATCACAAATAAATAAACACCTAAACCTACAATTAAAACTTCAAGAATAAAATGAAATAATACATTACTGCTTCGAGTGCGAAACGTAACATTTTGCATGCAAGTGTGGAGTTTGCACCCGAGCGACCGCGAGGGTAGTAAAACCACACAAGCAATGCAAAATGCCGTTTTGCGCATGAGTTGCATACCGTACTTTATCTACGATTGTTAGATTTTAATCATAAATACAAAAAAAATAATAAACTTCCTGTATGTAAGTTCGTATTTCTCTTTTGATAAAGATGACATTACTTCATTTGTTGTATTTTGTGCGGAACTAATTATTTCGGGAGGTGTATTATTCTCCTCATATTCGTCATAATCACTTAAATCACATATTGATTTTCACAAAATAAACTCGATAAAAACAGTTTCTTTTATAAAACAAACATCAAATCAGTTTTGTTAAATGTAAACCAGCGTAAAGTAGTAGAATTCTTCTTCTTTACCGCCCTAGGGCGGATAAAAAGAGGAATTCTCCAGAATTATGAGACACGCTTGCGCAATGATTAGAAGTACGTAAAGAATCACTTTCTACGCATCTAAACAGAGATACAATGTTCATATTTAACAATCGTAGATAAAAGATAATAGATAATTATATATTGTAGATTATTATAGATAGTAGATAATTTAACAATTGTAGATACAAGGCCTTAAGTCTTTGATGAAACTTACATAATTATCAAGAGGTGAAACCCATACTACTACTACTTGGATAACTGACAGAGCACTATAAACTTGAGTTTTGATTGGCTGCTCCTCAGATTATTTTCTCTTTTTAAGTGAGTTCTTTTCTATATTTCAGAATAGATCAACTATGAACTATATCCTATTGGAAAAATTAAATCAACTAGTGCTACCTTAAGACTAGATTTTCAACTGTGAACTACAGTATTGTTAAGAAAGGAAGGGTTTTGTGACACTCAGGTTGGCCAACTTATGTGAGGAAAAAATAAAACCAACATTAACATTTTGGTGTGTCTGCTTGACCCAAAATCTCAAGCTCTCATTGGCTCCTCACCCCAATTTTTAGAATCTTCCATGTTGACATCAAAACCATTCTTTTTGTAACAATAGTGTCATCTACTTACTATATCCTGAACTAATAAATAGTAGTATAAAACAAATCCAGCATTTCATCGTACAAAAAAAGGAACTCGCTCAATTAAACTTTTTTTTTCAAAATTATACTAAGCATTAATTTTTAATTATTCATATTAGATTATCAAGTTGATCTCATACATTTCTTGCCACATTCTCTTTAAATATTTTATTGTTAACTTTAAGTTTGTGTTCGCCCAGTATCTAACAAAATGCTTTTAAGCAATTGAATTAATTAAATTTTGTTTTTAAAAAAGTCTAGGAATTTCCAGGGTACAGCTTTAGAATAGATTATTAGTTCGTCCTAGTCTGAACCTCATCTATTTAAAAATAATAAAATAATAAAAAGTCCTACAAAAAAATTTCTAGCTTTTAACTTTTTTACCTTAAGAAAAAATAAATGTTTAACTATTAAACGTAGATCTTACTTTTTCATATGCTATATTATTAGACTTAAGGGAACAACGGTCAATTTTCAAATTTTAATCTCTTTTTTATCAAATTGCTTCTAATTTTTTGGTGATTTTTAACATTTACTCAGCCTAAAAAAATCACCAATTTTTAACAATTTATTTACCAATTTGATAAGAATCACAAGTACCTTTTTAATGTTTATTTTGTAAATTTTAGCTTTTATATCAGCTAATTTTGGAAAATAAACATTTCAATTAGATATTAGAAGTATAAATAACTATTCAAAATATTTACTATAACTATATAAATATAATATTATTAATTATAACATCTTCATCCCTGACACACATACAATAATATTTACAATAATCCATTAAAAATATTTAGTTTTATTAACTCCTCCATTTAGTCACACTAAAAAGTACTTGTTGCAAATTCATTTTTTTTACCACTTACCATTTTTGAAATTTAATAATAATAAGCTTTAATTAAACATTTGTTCAAATATAATTCATTCATATTGTTAATTAACTGTAAATAAATTAATAATAACTAGGCATAATATTATAGAAATAAGTTTAATTCTAACAGTAATCATTTATAGATTTTTAGAAATAGAATATAGGACTAAATATTCTTTTTTATTACATTTAAAGTAANATTTATATATATATATATATATATATATATATATTAAATGAAACGCACAATGTTGAACTGATGGACATTTTTAATTCTATAAACTATGCCAATATTTTTTGCTATCGTTGTTACCATTAATTTATGTTACCATCAATCTTTGTTATTTTAACTCCTAAAAATATTTTTATCCTACTAATATCATTCTTTTACTGGTCATTGTTTCCAGTGTACTCTCACATTTATGGAACCGCAAGTTGATTTTTTTACTTTTCCCCACTACTTATAGTAGGAAAAGTATTGTTTTTCAATTTATTTTTAGAAAAAAGAAGAACTTTTTGAGAAAACTACATCTCTATTGGTTGTTTATCATTCAGAAATATATTTTTAAATATGTTGTTCATAATAGGAATAATCAGCATCAAATTTTGAATCTTATGACTTTGCATTATGGTATATTTTTAGTTGTACAATGTGGAATCTCGATGCAACAGTTTCTTTATTTGAACATTTGTACAGTACTTCACATCTAAAGGGTTGTGCAGTGTCCATACTGTAGAAATTGGATGATATTTTTTCATAATTCATTTGAGGAGTTGACCATAATGTTTAAAGTGAGCATTGTATATAAGTTCAGCAGAAATTGTGAAGAAAAGGAGCTTCAAAACATCAATTTAATCAAGAACATAAATAGCTTTTGAATTAAGAGATAGTAGAATGCCTCCTACAAAAATTTAATTAATTAGCCACAAAAAATTTTCTTCAGAGGTATGAATGGAGAGTTCAGAATCAGATTTTGTAGAATATCCAAACCTATCATAATTAACTTGGTACATCCAGGTAAGTCTTCTATTGATTCCGAGCTAAAGGTGGAGTATCAATGTTACAAATGAAACGACTCTAGCCATTCGTCCTAAGACAATCGTTGAAAACCAAAGATTTCAGGTATCCCCACAGAAAAAAATCAAAAGGGGCCAAATCAGGAGAGCGGGCTGGCCTGTTCAAATTGAAATTCTTGAAATTGAACATCATAATATTGCCACCCTGTCCGAGTGCAGAATTCTCTGGTGGATGCTTTAACCCATGCAAGAATTCAATTTTTTTCGGGAATTGGGCCACCGGGGGTCATCCCCAGTGGCCGAACGAGGTATCATACTAAACCTTAAACAAGACGATCCAGCCACAACACTCTGTTCAATGCACCTGTCCATTGTGGTGACTGAACCCGCATAGAGCATAAACTTTCCATCCCCCTCTTTCAAACCACCCTACTTACAATCTTCTAGGACCATTAGGAGGGGTGCAATGCCCTCTTCAAATCCACGAGTCTGCTGCATGCCACCCTGTACTACTCATCCGATTTTAATAAAAAATTTGAGTGGTAGATCATAATTAGTCACACTAATAAGACAAATTTTCACAAGAAGGATGTTCAAGGTTGAGAGCAATGGGATGGGACAACCCCTCCACCAATAACTTAAGTAAGCCTCAGTTAACCCGGGAGCTCTCTATCTGTCACAACTTTTTTCAGCAGCCAGTCTATCTAACCTTAACATCTGACATTCTCTCTCTTCATCTGACATTCACAATTTTCTGTTGGCGTTGAGATCTCTCTTGTCAAAATTTCTGGTTTCAACCTTCTAGTCAGCCTGAAGATGACCCAAAGAGGGGTCGAAATATTGCAAAAGTGAGCGTTTAATTTCTTTCCTACAGACCCTTCTATCAAATAAAAATGTCTGGCTAAACTTGGCAAGAATGGCTAGGAGTGTACGGGAAAGACACCTTAAAAGATTGAGCAATCAACAAGTTTTGAAAGCTGTTTCGAGAGGGACAGGAAGTTTTTTTAGGAGAAGAGGGCAGTGCATCATACCTACAGGCCAGACCGTAAACAAAAATTTGTATGTCTAAGTCCTCAAATACTTCCAAGTGCATGTGTGTCCACCTGGATTTGGCCCAAGATGGATCCTCTATCACGACAATGCCCCATCATACAAGTTGTTGTTTTTGGCTCAGAGGTCAATCATCATTACTGAACCTAACTTACTCTCTTAATTTGGCACAGTGTTACTTCTTTTTACCCGAGTATAAAATGTTACTCCACAGTCAGCATTTAGGGGACATAGAAACCATCAAAACGGTCAGGATGAGACTGCTGATGGACCTTACTTAGAGGACTTCCAATGCCACGTGCATAGCATCAAGTGGAAAGTACTTTAAAGGGGACCTTTTCTACACTTCTTAATCAAGAACTATATTTCACAATGCTGCACCTATTAATCTACTCATGACTATAATACTCAATTGGTACAAATTTCAGAATGAATCAAATACCTCATTTAATTTATAATTTAATGCCTATTATATTTTAGTTATCACATTATATTTTATAAGATCTAATTGGTCTTAGTCTATATTGTACAAATAAAACGATAATTATTTTTAATTTATACAATAAAATATTACTATTGAAAAAATATGCATGAAATTCCATAAACGTGAAAGCAGTTTTATTTTTTCAGTATACTATTTCTCTCCAATAATAATTATACATTTCCATAGTCACCTGTAAATACGATTTATTTTCTTAAAGCCGACAGACAGTTTGCTTTTTTAAATGTACTTCCTATAATTTTATTGCACAGTAAAACTGGACTACTAACTCTATAAAAACTGAACTTTTAAAAAAAAAGTTCACATAGTTTATTAATAATGCTACGATAAAATAGATTTTTACTTTTTAAAATTAGCATTAGGGATTTCACACATTTCTATTAATAATGGCCTGTTTTCATGATAACCTGCTAAATTTGCTTCCTTAAAGTGAAATATGAAGTAATTTTGTAAAAAAAAAAAAAAATTGTTTTAAATAATTTACAAAAAATGTAATATAAGCTGAACTATAAATTTGTTACAAAAAAAGAAAGCCCTTTTTCAATAAAAAAAAAAACAGTATTTTAGCTATTTTATAAATTCAAAATTACTGCTCAAATTTATTTTGAAATTAATTGCCTTTCTTTATAAAATATCTGCAGAATAATAATTATTTTGTTTCTAAAAGCTAATAGTACATAGAATAACTTATAAAAAGTCGTTTTCTTTTTGATTACTACAAAACTATTAGGAATATTAGCTTAATGAAGTAATCAATTTGAATATATTATACTTTTTTAACAAATAATTTATTTAATACAGTTTTGAAAAAAGGGATCAATGTGGTCGATTTTTTTTTTTTTTTTTTTTTTTTTTTTTTTTTTTTTTTTTTTTTTTTTTTTTTTTT
>KZ651162.1:222990-234422 GCA_001010745.2 Gerris buenoi | reverse complement strand
CCCCTTACTAATTTTGAAGTGGGGTATCAAATGAAAGGTATTGAAGAGTAGATTACAAATATATATACCACTTAGGGTTAGTGTTTCATTTTCGGCGCCATTTTGTCAAAAAACATCGAAATTTTTCGTGCAAAGTAAGAGGTAGAGAATTTACCTATAAGCATGAGGGTGAATTCTCTCAATGAAAGAAGAGTTGAGAGTGCAGAGAAGATAACCCAATGAAGCAATATCATATTCTGTTAGTTCCTCTGCGTCCTTACCCCATGACTCGAGTACCACCTCGCTAACTATTAACATCTTAGAGACAACATAAAATTATAAAATCCTTAAAAAACTAAACAGTAGATTGTTATAAAAACTTCCTGCCAGGGACATAGCAACCTAAACATATAGTGTGTCAGTAAATTTCGATATAAATGACAAGTTATAAGTGAATTCACTTAGCTTTGCCATTACTTATTTTATTTATTTCTTATTTAAGGTTAATAGTTAATTCTTAAAAAATGGAGATTTGTCCAATTGGAACCACAGTGGATCCAAACATGTTCAATGGGTCAACTATTTTAAGATAAATAGGTTTAACTACCATTACGTAAATTAATTTAATTACAAATAAGAAATATTGTTTAGATTATTTCATGAACACATGTAACCAATTTTATAACATTTGACATTTTAAGAATAAAAAAAATTGGGTACGGGGTACCTCGGAACTTTTCCTCACTTTAGAGGCCACTAAAGTGGCCTCTTCTGCTGCTTCGCAGGAGGAGGAAGCAGCATTGGACGTGGACAGTAGTTGGATGGGTGATGTTCTGAAAAACTAACTGACTTAATAATAATAATAATAATATTCTATATTTAAAAACCAGGTACATAGTACAAAAGGCATAATAGCGTCAAGATACATTGCAAAAATAAACATTATAACACGAAAGACAAAACAATAACATTAAACATATACATATCACAGATAAAACTTAAATTAAGTAAAATTAAAAAGGACATGTAAATATCTAATATCACAGTTTTACTTTATGCTATCTATAAATTAAAATTAAAAAACTCATTAACACTATACAGAGGTGTCTCTAATAAAAAACATTTAACTTTATCACAAAATTTTGTATACGGTAAATCTCGAATATTTGGATTTAATTTGTTGTATAGGGCTATTCCCAAGAAATTATGCCCAGTTCTGGACTTCTGCAGTCTATGAGTATTCTGGATTAGTTTGTTTTTATTTCTAGTGTTGTGGCAATGAATATCTTTGGCTTGATTAAAATTGTTAATATTAAATTTTATATACTTTNAAAAAAAACTCTTATTTTTAATACCTGTATTTTATTTAAATATTTGAAGTTTGGCGGTATTTTGACTGATGTAAACAAACTTTGACGTCATCAAAATTATTGCACTAATAAATAATTATATTCGCTTATAACTTTTAAACTCATTATTGGAATTTCATCGGGTTTTTTTTATATTTGTTCCTTAATTTTTTCCGGTTCCAACAATATGCTATATATTAAAAACCCATTTATACTTTCGGTATAATTAACCGTCAAAGTTTAAAAATTCAAAAATTGATAATTTCAAAATGACAGCCAATATCAAAATAACATTTTGTGGGCTTGTTTGTCATGCAGAGAGGTACATTCGAGCCAAATTTCAACTCGATCAGAAGCATTTTCGAATTATTACGATTTTTTAAAAAAAATTTTGACTCAGCATACTGGGTTCAAGATGGCGGAAAATGTTTATTTTCCGGGCGGCACCACTACAGGTGATTGCTGATTTTTCTGCCAAGTTTCAACTCTCTAGGTTAAATAGCTTAGGCGCTACAATGATAACACACATACACACACACACACACACATACAGACATCATGCTGAAAACCACTCAGGAGGTCTTAAAAACACCCAAAACGGATAATTCCATTAAATTTCTCGAAAAAACATTTTTTGGTGAAAACAATACTATTCCTACTATAGGTAGTGAGGAAAAGTAAAAATCTGCCAATTAGAGTGACACATAGCTCCTTCACATCCTATAACGTACTTTGTTGATGTGCTTTCACAACTCATTATTGTATAATTTATTTAATTGCTTCCCCAATTTATTTAATCTGTCAGAATTTAATTTTTTTGCATGAATAAAAGTATTATTTTATCATTAATTAATGTGCACCGCAGACATTAATATGAGACCAGCTGTTGGCTACTTTCGACAAACCATCCGAATTTATAAGTAATTAGATAAGTGCTTTTAAAGATATAGGTGTAAATAAATGTAAGTTTGTGCACATGTGGAAGAGAAACAAATTGTGCAGAAAACTTATAAGGAACGAACAATAGGCTAATTATGACCTAATTTAATAATTTTAAGATATGTTTTTTCATAAAAATTTAATGTCAGGGACCAAAAATGTTCCCTAATTTCTGAAACCGATTTCTGTCTTGGAATTTTTGAAATCGGGGACAAACAAATGTTGTTCTTCAGAACATTCACATAGCTTAGATTACCTTTGGTAAACTCCTGATATTAAGCTACCTGATAATACAGAAATGTGAGTTAAGGGCCAATAAAAATCCCAAATATATTTAGCCATTTGGTTTATGTAAAATGCCATGCTTTAAAAAAAGTAAGAAATGTACCTGGTCATGTGTCAGAGTGTTAATATTTCCAAAAGCCCTAACTGTATCAAGCTGTGACAAAGACAGGTTCCTTATCTCAGGATCAGGAATCCCACTTAGAACATGGCCAAGTAAACGTAGCTTTTCTTCAGGCAACTCCCAACCGCCTCCATAGATCTATTTCATATAAATAACATTAATTCATTGAACCTAATTATAAACACAGATGTAGTACAAGAATGATATATATTAATAACCGATAAAGATATAAAAAAGGTAACATTTATTTAGTCTTAGTAAGCATAAAAGAATACAGTAAGATGACTAGACCAAACAAGCTAAACAACTTATGATGGAAAATCTAATCGTTCAAAAGATTGTGAGAGCTTGTTCGTTTGATTGGCCATCACTTACACAAAGCATCAATTGGCCAATGTGAGGATGGTTGAATTGGTGGATGTGAAAGTTGGCACTTCAACCTCCACCAGTACGGTACAGTACTCAGCCATGTGTGGGTCCGGCTAAAAAACTTCTGATATCCCACAACAAAATGAAATAATATTACATTTCTCCCCCTCTGGTTAATCTGATTTTTTGAAGAGATCTATTGAAAAGAACTTCAGCTGGACAGACTTGTGTTATATATAATCCTTCATCAGAGAGTCATTCTCTCTTTTTAAGCTGTTCAGCATGTTTTATTATTTTCTCTCCTCCCATTAACACTTCAAATTATTCTCAGGAGCGCCTTTCATCCACTTTGTTAACCACTCACACAACATCTTCTGAAGAGAATTTCTTAACATGACCCTTAAAGCCATGATGCAGCATCTGTTTCCACATTAACTACTTAAATCTGATTATAGTCTGTCCAAAGCTATTGGCAATATACCTTTTCAACCCATAAGCATTCTGCTTCCACCTTTAGAGGCTGTTACCGTGCGATATCAACACCCATTACAACAGCAAGAAACTCACAATGCTCTGCCTTGTTTTTTGAGAATTTGAATTAACTGTTTGAATAGTCTATTCAATTTTTGGATGGCATGGAGAGCTACAAATTCGTCTAAAGTTGTTGGCCTCACAAAAATTAGCATTATAATCATAATTTGACATTTAAAGATACCATGATAGATCTGTAAAACTAATGCCAATACATAATAATAAAGTACCCATATATTAAATACGAACATCTCTATTGTACATCTAACCTAACCCATCCTCACTGGACAAACCATGAATAAAGATGTTCCACATCAGTATACCACCAACTGCAAGAACCACTCAAAATAAAGTAAACAACAAAAAATAAAACAAATCTAATAAATTTATTAAAATAATAACTAGCACTGAAAAATAGAAAATAAAGATTACCTTTGATACAGCTCTCCAGAGAATATGTGACTGGGTTTTGGTAAGAGGTTCCTGCCCAAGTAGAGGCAAACAAGGCTCTATTTCTTCTACAGTCAGATCTTCCAGTGTTCTTAGCTCTTCCTCTGTGAATCCTGAGCATGATCCTTTCTCCATTACTTCAACACACTTCAAACCGAATACTAAAACAAAACAGCCCGAAACCTGTATTTCTTTTAAACTTTATACTACATTATTATTACTGTGGCATTATATTTCTAGTGACAGTGAAATCAAGTATATTTAACATGTAATAAAACACTATAAAAAATTATGTTTTGTGGGTCTCTTCAGAGGTTTTTTAAAAAATTATTTTGTTATATAATTTAATACATTTGATTTTACATCTTCAAAATCTTATATTTATTATAGCAGTATTCAGCACATTATTATATTATTATTTTACATTTAAATCAAATTATAATAAGTTTAAAAAAATTAAACTTTCTGTAGTATGAATACTACCAAAAACTTAAAAATTGTATTATTTTACAGTACATTTATAAAGAAAACATTAAAATTTAATTTAAAAAACAATAAAAACCTTAAAATTAAATAAATACCTGATTATGTTATTTTTCCCAGTCACATGAGTCATTTCATAAAAAAGGGTTTTTTTCACTTTTATTTACATGGTTTTTTATTCTGTATTATTTTTAGATTAAGTTACTATTGAATGATAAATCATAAGAGGTATAAACCCCTAAATCTTGTTATTTGCTCTTCAAGCTTAATTTATTCATTTTTGCAATGTTTTAAACTCTATATAAGAGTTATTATATCACACTCGTCACCGTTCCTAATCAGTACCCTCAATGCCTAGTGACAGTCAATAACTTGTCTAAATTATGTTTTTCTGCAAAGTGTCATATCTATATTTTATTGATGGAGTTTTCCGGAGAAGGAATCAGCAGTCATATCACTAATTATGATCGAAGTATAATTATTTAATGAGACAATATCTAATAAGGTAAAGAGTCAATGTGCAAAGTTACCGCTTGATTTCAGGACTTAACTTAGCCCTTCAAACAGCCAGTCACACAGAAACAAACAAAATCAAAACTAATTAGTGCCCATACACTTCACATTGGACAAATCATACAGTAATAGGAGCATACATACACATTCAATTAATTTTTCATATCCATTTTTAAAACCTTCAAAAAGTTAAATATTCTCTTGTCAATTATTTTAAAATGTGAATGTAATATGTATTTTTAGTTTATTTTTTTAATTATAAAAAAATGTCAGAGTCTTCTGATGGTAATAGTTAAATTTGTGGTTGTGCCTACACATTGCAATCACAATAATATAACACCAAGGGAAATTCAATTCTAAAGGAGTTTTTTTTATATTTAAGGTTGGGAATGAACTTTTCAAATAATCAAAATTGTATTGGTAAAATCCAAGTTTAAAATAATCAATTTTAAAATAATAGTGAATACTTACTAGAGTAAAATTGTGTTAAAAACAATAGATAAATAATAAAAAACATTATTTGGAGATTATTGTTAACAGAAGTCTAAATAATAACTAAAGATAAAAAATTAGAGCAAAAACAAATAATCCAATTAATTTAATTGTGCTTTTAAATAAACAGTTATTAATAAAAATCAAAACCTTGCAATATAATTGCTTTAAAAAGTATATAATCTTATTATTTTTCTCTATTTTAACAACTTTTACCTCAAACTAAAAAGAGTAGAATGAAAAAAACAAATCTAAAGGCCAATAAATAAATTACTAATTTAAATTTCTGATCTGACATTTGCATGTGGTCTAACAACTAGCATTAATTATTAATTAAATCAATTCCTGAAACCAAAACCAATGAAGTAAGATAAATAAGAAAATAATTTACAATGAATTTTTAAATATAATTAGTATTAAGGTCACACTTCTTTGGCCTAGAACATAAAAATAACTATGAGAATTAAATAATAATTTTAAATAATAACATTTTTTATCTAAACGTACCTTCAGGGTTCGAGTAGGAGAAGCACATTCAGAGCTATTTGAACAAGAGAATGGAGTACCTCAAGGTGCAGTTCTCAGTGTGACTTAATTTCTTTTAGCGGTACAAAGTGCAGTAAAAGAGGTACCTCCTTGGGTGGAATCCCTCTTTTTCGTGGACGACTTTACAGTGCTCTATAGATCCAATAGCCTACATACAGCTACAACTGTAGTACAACACTCCATCAACAAGTTAAACAATTGGGCAGCAAGAACAGGACTAAGCTTCTCCCCAGCTAAATCGAAGGCTATATTATTTGCAAAGAGGACTAGGAAAGCCGAGCCAACGCTCGTTTTAGCAGGCTAAAAACTACCAGTCGTGTCAGAGGTCAAATATGTAGGCCTTATACTAGATGAAAAGCTATCTTGGAAAAACCACATAGAAGACGTCAAAGCTAGGTGCAACCGAGATCTGAATCTTTTACGTGTTATCAAAGCTCAGAAATGGGGAGCTGACAGAAAAACTTTGCTCAGACTCTACAGACAAATATGCAGAGCCAAAATAGATTATGGTTCTATAGTGTATAGTTCAGCAAAAGAAACGGTGCTTAAACGTCTGGACTCCGTACATAATGCTGGGATAAGACTGGCTACTGGAGCTTTTAGAACCAGCCCTATATCTAGCCTCCTTATTGAAGCTAATGAACAACCACTACATCTCCACCGGCACCACTTAACGTTACGATATGGTTATCGAATACAACAGTTTCCTCATCACTACGTTACGGACAAAATCACTACCCCCAAATGCTCGAGACAATATGAACAAAAGCCTAATTTCATTAGGCCTTTAGGAAATTGCTTCAAAGACCTTACAAGATTTTATGAATTGGAAGATCTCCCAAAAATATCAATAGCTCGTCACCATCACGTGGCAAGAACAAGCCCATGGTTAACTTACAGACCCCGCCAACTACATTCATTTAAAACAAGGCAGCAAACAATTGATATAACAAAAGAAGTTAATAAAATCAAAAATAAGTATTATCAGGCAGAATTTATCTATACGGATGGAGCTAAAGATAAAAATGGGACTGGAGTTGCCTTTAAGACTAGCTCAGGTGGGACTGCACAGCTTAAAGGATGCGACCTTAGCTCCATTACAAATGTGGAGCTAGAAGCGATAAAGCAGGGTATAATCCATGCTATATCTAACAACAAGAAAGAAGCAATAGTCTTCACTGATTCAGCTAGCGCCTTACAATCCTTAGAGAAGCTCTACTCACAAAATAATACGGTCATTGAAATCCGGGAAATGATGACAAAAAATAATTTAAACGTCAAGTTTTTCTGGGTGCCTGGGCACTCAGGCATCCCAGGAAATGATGAAGTTGACAGACTGGCTAAGGACGCAATACTGAACGGTACAATGACAGAGACACTTATTTCAATTAAAGACCTTGACAGAATCTTCCAGATAAAACTAAACGGAGAATGGCAAAAACTATGGGACAGTACAGAAAATAATAAACTGAAAGTTATTAAACCAGACATAGGCATATGGAAAACATCCTACAGGAATAACAGACATGAGGAAACAGCTCTATGTAGACTTAGACTAGGACATACTCGACTAACACACAGTTATCTTTTTTCAAGGAATGTGGACCATCCAAAATGTAGACTTTGTAATGACGCACTAACAGTAAGACATATATTAATCGACTGTACTAGACTACAGCAAGCACGCACAACTCACTGTATACCTCCTTCTATGTCAGACATTTTAGGAAACGACGAACGAAATATTAAAAATCTATTTGCATACCTTAAAGAAAATGACTTCATGACAGACCTCTAAATATTAAATATATATATATATATCCTAAATATCATTATTTCTGATACATATTCATGTTTATTTTCAATAACAATATTTTATCTTTACTATAATACTATCTTATTCTTAAATCTTATTATTGCTTATACTATTTAATGAAAACACCTTAAAGCTTATTATAGATTTGTAAATGGAATTAATAGAGGAGCTAATGACTTATGGTTAAGCACCTCAAAAAAAAAAATAAATAAATAAATAATAATTAGGGATGGCGAGGATCAGTCAAACGTAAACAAACAAAATTGTAGACTTACTGATATATCAGAATAATATAGGAATAAATATATCTTGTTTGAAATAATAATATACTTTGAATGAATTTATGTCCTGTGATCGGTAGAAAATTAAAAATCAACATTGTATATTTACCGATGTTTTGCCTTCTTGATAATATATTGCCTTTTTAATCATAAACATATTATTATTCGAATAAGGTATGTATATATAATTAACAGAAAGTCAGGAAAAAGTTAGAGCCGGTTATTAGTTGTAGTAATGTATGAAATAAAAAAATGCCCCAAAAAGTTATACTTTTGATAACTGTACACTTGTATAGACAAAAATTTAATTTCCATAAAATCTTGCATATAGTATGCACTCAGGTGGGACTGCACAGCTTAAAGGATGCGACCTTAGCTCCATTACAAATGTGGAGCTAGAAGCGATAAAGCAGGGTATAATCCATGCTATATCTAACAACAAGAAAGAAGCAATAGTCTTCACTGATTCAGCTAGCGCCTTACAATCCTTAGAGAAGCTCTACTCACAAAATAATACGGTCATTGAAATCCGGGAAATGATGACAAAAAATAATTTAAACGTCAAGTTTTTCTGGGTGCCTGGGCACTCAGGCATCCCAGGAAATGATGAAGCTGACAGACTGGCTAAGGATGCAATACTGAACGGTACAATGACAGAGACACATATTTCAATTAAAGACCTTGACAGAATCTTCCAGATAAAACTTAACGGAGAATGGCAAAAACTATGGGACAATACAGAAAATAATAAACTAAAAGTTATTAAACCAGACATAGGCATATGGAAAACATCCTACAGGAATAACAGACATGAGGAAACAGCTCTATGTAGACTTAGACTAGGACATACTCGACTAACACACAGTTATCTTTTTTCAAGGAATGTGGACCATCCAAAATGTAGACTTTGTAATGACGCACTAACAGTAAGACATATATTAATCGACTGTACTAGACTACAGCAAGCACGCACAACTCACTGTATACCTCCTTCTATGTCAGACATTTTAGGAAACGACGAACGAAATATTAAAAATCTATTTGCATACCTTAAAGAAAATGACTTCATGACAGACCTCTAAATATTAAATATATATATCCTAAATATCATTATTTCTGATACATATTCATGTTTATTTTCAATAACAATATTTTATCTTTACTATAATACTATCTTATTCTTAAATCTTATTATTGCTTATACTATTTAATGAAAACACCTTAAAGCTTATTATAGATTTGTAAATGGAATTAATAGAGGAGCTAATGACTTATGGTTAAGCACCTCAAAAAAAAAAATAAATAAATAAATAATAATTAGGGATGGCGAGGATCAGTCAAACGTAAACAAACAAAATTGTAGACTTACTGATATATCAGAATAATATAGGAATAAATATATCTTGTTTGAAATAATAATATACTTTGAATGAATTTATGTCCTGTGATCGGTAGAAAATTAAAAATCAACATTGTATATTTACCGATGTTTTGCCTTCTTGATAATATATTGCCTTTTTAATCATAAACATATTATTATTCGAATAAGGTATGTATATATAATTAACAGAAAGTCAGGAAAAAGTTAGAGCCGGTTATTAGTTGTAGTAATGTATGAAATAAAAAAATGCCCCAAAAAGTTATACTTTTGATAACTGTACACTTGTATAGACAAAAATTTAATTTCCATAAAATCTTGCATATAGTATGCACAATTTTTACCTTTTATTTTTCTTCTAAAATTGGGGAGTGTATAGTGCCGGAGTGAATTTGAATTTTTTCATCTTGACTTTTTGCCATTATAGGTAGAAAATTGGAAAAATAACCGTTATGCGACTACTTGCTGAACAACAAGTCTATAAGTAAGAAAATATGAACGTAAATATTTCGTTTAATAAAAGAGATCTAAATCAAATTATAATCATTATTAACACTGGGAGACAGACAGAGAAAAATAGACTCCAGCGCCGGGATTTGAACCACAGGCCATCCATATTTCCGGTGCAGGCGCTCTTTCCATCTAAGCTACGTGGGAGAATGATTTTTCTCTGCCGTAACCAATAACTATTCCCCAAATCCAAGCTTTCAATATTCATACACATTTAGCAAGTCAATTTATGACANAAAATAAAATTCTTCTTCTATAAATTTTTTAAAAGCATTGATGAACTCCTGCACGATCTAGTGAGAAACTTTAAAACTAATCTGTAAATAGTTCACTCTTTCGCAACTAGAATGTGCTGAGAGTCGTTTTTGATGAACTTATATCGTTCAAATCAAAATAATATTTTGATATTTCATTTCATTTATATATTTCATTTTTTCACAAATTTATTTAAATAAAATAGGGTTAAAAACTGACTACTATAATAGACTACAGCAAGTCTACTACTATAGGTATTGCTTATAGACTGAACTACTTTTCTTTTTATTTTCTCATATAAAGAGAAAGTATTGTGTTGGCGCGAAAATTTAATTTTGAGTTTTGATGGATTCACACTGTTCAGAGGGGTTGAGCCTAAACTGCTGGCCGATTTTTAAGAAATTTGGCATTCATGTTCAGAAAAATCATACCCCCAAGGCGAAATCGAGAAATGAATTTTAGCACCCATTTTGGGGGCACTTTTTTTTATTAATTATTAATTAAGAATAATAATTAAGAATAATTAATTAATAATTAATAATAATTAATTAAATTTTTGTTTGTTTAGGATGAGTGACAGCACTCCTCCACTAGAAGGACTAGACAAGTACAAGGCGGCGTTTGGACTGCTAGCTGAGGATGGTCAGGATAAGATCAAGGTGTCCAAGTTCTTAGAGTTCGTCAAGGCAGCCTTCGGAGAGGCGTACGATGACGACACTATACACGTGCTTAGCCAGGGACTTGGACCAGATGAGAATGGACTTGTCGACTTTGACGTAAGTTTACCTCCTAGATGTAAAACTTCTGACAAATATTTACCTTATTTTATATTAGTAGTATTAGAATCATGAGAGAAATGTTTAATATTTTTGGGTTTCCGAAATAATGTATTCTTTATAAAAACTGCTGCATGTTCAAACCTCTAATAATGATCTTATATATCTCCAACAGTAAACTACCCTTATTTCATGGTATCAAATCAGTCAGAGAAAACTCAGACAACCTTTTTCCTACACGAGTTCATTATTGCATAACCCAAAGATTATCATTTATTATTTTTCGTATGTTCATTTAATTATTACTGAACATTTCATCTAGATTTATCATAAAAATAACTTCTCCTCAGCGGGGAAAT
>KZ651162.1:182724-203636 GCA_001010745.2 Gerris buenoi | reverse complement strand
TATATATATAGAAATTAAAAGGTATTCTTGACCTAAAATACGAAATTATGTAACAATAAAAATACATTAATTATATTGTTTTAATTATTTTTCACATACAGCTTAAACTTCTAAACGGATAAGGCGTGCGAAACACGCCGATCCGGCTAATCTAATTATAAAATAATAAGTAACATGCTTAGCAAAGATGTTTAGATGGAGGATAAAAATAGGATGAAAAACATGCTAGACACTTAAAACAGTTTTTAAAGGGAATCTGTCCAATGATATCAAAATTAAAGTGTTAGAAAGCCGTGTGTTCCCTTCATTGCTATACGTTACGGATGCCAAACTTGGAAGCTCACAGCTCAACAAAGCAAAAAGCTTAACACCTCTCAAATGAGCATGCTCAGGAGCATATATAGCATTAAAAAAAAACAAAAAAAAAACAGGATATTACGAAAAAACACCGAACGAAAAACCTGCAGACTCAAGCACACCAACTTAAATGGAACTGGGCCGGACATGTGGCCAGGCTGCCTACAAGCAGATGGGCTAAAATCTTAACAGACTGGACACCTTTGAACATTTGTACCCCGTACCCCCGTATACCATTTCAGATTTATACCTTCCTGTGGTTGGTCACTATGAGCATGCCGAACTCAAGAAGGAGAGAAAGACCTAGGAGGAGATGGAGGGATGAAATAGTGGAGAAACTAGGCATTTTGTGGCATAGAACAGCGCAGGATAGGAATTGCTGGAAGAAAGTAATCCAAAATATGTATATAATTAGAAGAGGAATTGATGAAATGCTTTTTACTTTTTTGTTATTTATAATTTACTGTTTATAATTTTCTTGCCAAAAAACTTTTTCCCCCTTAAGGAGAGGCTTCTGCTTCGCAAGAAGTGACAATGAAGCTATTTTCATTTTCATCACTTCAACATATGGCCGCCATCTTAGATTTAATCAGTTACTATATCATACAATCTCAGCTTCAAGTAGATTTAGAGATCTGAAATTTGTTTCGTTGTCTTATTATATCTAAATTTGAAGGTATTCATGTACTAAAATACGAAATTATGTAACGATAAAAATACATTAATTATATTTCAAGAATGTAATACCGTGATTATGCACCGTGCAATAAGGTATACAATTAGTGTTGGTGAGAGACACCAAGGGATGACCAAGGGATGTGCCACGCAAGCGTGACACATAGGAACTGTTCCAACACCAGACAAACGTCACAAAGATGTTGGCTCGGCAAAACGCCATGTCCTGCATCGTTTCGTCGCTACCGACTCATCAGGGGCCCGACGATGCCCACCCAAGTCTGGACCTATACTATACTGGATCAAGAAGATCAGATATAGACATCAGAGACGAGCGAGCTCTCACACCGCCATTCTTGCTTGGCTGGCAAAACACATCAAGAATGTAATACCGTGATTATGCACACTGCAATAAGGTATACAATTAGTGTTAGTGAGAGACACCAAGGGATGTGCCACGCACTTGATGTGTTTTGCCAGCCAAGCAAGAATGGCGGTGTGAGAGCACGCTCGTCTCTGATGTCCTATATCTGATCTTCTTGATCCAGTATAGTATAGGTCCAGAGTTGGGTGGGCATCGTCGGGCCCCTGATGAGTCTGTGCAGGACATGGCGTAATGCCGAGCCAACATCCTTGTGACGTTTGTCTGGTGTTGGAACAGTTCCTATGTGTCACGCTTGCGTAGCACATCCCTTGGTGTCTCTCACCAACACTAATTGTATAAATTAATTATATTGTTTTATTTTTTTTTTTTTCACATACAGCTTTAACTTCTAAACGGATGCGAAACACGCCGATCCGGCTAACCTTATCATAAAATAATAAGTAACATGTTTAGCAAAGATGTTGAGATGCGATCAAACAGTTCAATTTCATTATTCAATATGATTGAACGACACAGTTTCAATCTAATCGAACGTCTCTATACTGTTTTGTGTAATGAAAAGCACGCACATAAGATATTTTACTTTCTCTTGTGAACCTGTAAACCTAATCGTTGCACTCCAAGGCCCTTATTTAATGACGTAATTTCTCTTTCCTCAACATGTGCCCAATCCAAATTCATTTCCGCCACTTAATCTCAATCTAGCCGCTATCTCGGTTTCTCTCATCCCCTCTCATAGCTCATTATTTGTTATCACTTATCACTTCCGGTCAATGTAATAATGTAATATATTTAAAATTCTTTATACGAATTTTTACGAAGGTCTCTTATGAATATAATTACCTTCCATGTTTTTTATCAAAGCACAATTAATTAATTAACTTTTACTAAATATTTCAAATCTGTCTAAACATATAAATCTTGCAATGAAACATTCAAATATTGCTTGCATTGGATGTTAATTTATATGGGCCCACGTGGACAGTAGATTTGCATTGCAAATCTTATACAAAGATGTATGTTTACTTTGTTTTTATAATGTTTTCGTGTTTTGCCCTTTTATCATCGCAATTTATTACTTTATATAGATTTATTGCACGCCAATATATTATAAAGGGGAGACTTTAATGACGTAGCAGTAGCAGTGTTGCCACTAGAGAAAAACCTTGGATGAAGTGAAACTAATTAAAGACCTAGCTCCTGCATTCTGTAGAAAGTGATCCATCAATCAATCCTCTTGTCAATTATCTATAGATAGAGTGGGTTGTGTACTTATCTACGGCTTAGTGTGAAGGGACTTTTCATTTGAATCATCTAATCTATAGCGCCGTTGACTAAATGGCTTTTCTCTAATCAAAGCCATCTATTATACTCGTAGTAACGCCCTAAAAGGTTTTCCAATGTTTAAAATTTCAGAGAAACAAGTCAAAATTAATTGAACGATCGAACATTTTCGGTGAATTAACCTAATAATTAAGTGTAAACAAATGTGTACTTGAAAATCTCAATTTAACCGGTTTTGTGTAAACTCTAACTCGGTAACTCCCCCACATTATTAGTTATATACAGGGTGCCCCAGCTAATATGGAACAGCGAAATATCTCCGGAACCTTTATAGATAAAAAGATGCGGTTTTTAGTTTTCGATAATGGCTATAAATGCGCTTCCAGAACTCCAGAACATATGCTAAACACTTTCTGTGTTCAGCAAAAGTGTGTGTAATTTACATAATTTTAGAAAAAGTCAATGAGAAGACAAACTTTTAAGACTGGATTTGGATTCTATGGCTAAAAGTAAGAATTTTTTACTCTTAGAAATTTTTTGCTCTGAGCATTAGTTTGCCGTCTGGAGAGTCCTGAATGTGCTAAAATTGAAACTTTATGTCCATTTTACTGCTAAACTAATAGATTTTGGAAAATAATTCAAAAGACAAATTCTTAAAAACATGCGCTATTGGTATTATTTTCTCTTTTTGAGCCCTGCTGAACACCTTTTTTTGCAAAAAAAAAAAATGTGTGAGGCTCTCACGTATTAGATGCGAAACTTAAGTTCTAGAATGTATTGCTCTCTTTCATTTTTTGACGAATTTATTATTTTAGAATTAAGAAATGGTTATTTGGGAAATTTAATTGAAAAAAACAAAAAAAAAACATTCTACGCTAAGGCAACCACATATATTCCAATAAAAATAAATGTTTGTTTTCATTTGCTGGTCTTTAAATAGATCTAATACAATTAATCTGTAAAAATGTTAAACTTGGACAATGTTACACTTGGACGAGTCTCGAATCGCAATCTTCGCTAAACGATTTCACTATATAAAAAAATTCACTCTACCGCCGCCAATGAAGTTTCCCTTCAAAAACAGTTTCATTATAACGCATGTTTTTAAGAATGGATCATGGTTCCGGAGATATTTCGCTGTTCCATATTAGCTGGGACACCCTGTATTATTGATGAGCGATTTTGCCTTGTTATATATTATCAAATAGTGCTTGAGACTTTGAGGCCTTATCTAGATATTTCTGTTTCATGAATTTATACAAAGTAAAAATGGATTTCGATTTGTAGATCTCTTTTTAAAAACATCACAGCTTAGAGTTGTGAATCTCTTTTTAAAAACATTACAGCTTAGAGTTGTAAATCTCTTTTTAAAAACATTACAGCTTAGAGTTGTAAATCTCTTTTTAAAAACATTACACCTTAGATTTTTTATAGATTTCTTTTTAAAAACATTACTGCATAGATTTGTTGATCTCTGTTCCAAAACATTACTGCTTAGATTTGAAGTTATCTTTTTAAAAACATGACTGGTTCGATTTGTAGATCTCTTTTTAAAAACATTACTGCTTAGATTTGTAGATCTCTTTTTAAAAAACATAAGGCCTCAATGCTGCCTCTTCAATATCATTTTCTTATCTAGACAGATAATACTTGAACTGACGAAATTGAAGTGGAAAAAAAAGTTGTGAAATCTCGAAAAAGTAAATATTTGTTAGTCTAACTGTATAAACTGTTTCTTAACACTTAACTTTAGCATAATGATAATGGTTTAGTATACTCTCCTTAGTTCTATAATTACCTAGTTGTTTTCCTCTATGTGAAGGTCGTTTTATTATAAGGAAATATTTAAAATAATTATTGTAAAACGATGACTACGACTATCTTCAGTGATAAATACGCATATATGATGACTGCCTTGCCACAGCATGTAGCAACTTCACTGATCAATATTGGGGTGCTCACTCACTGTCAGTGGGGATGTCCCTCGTGGAGGTGCAAGGTATTAGATTGGCCAGATTCAAGATTCATTAACTCATACATAGCTGTCCAGCTGTGTTTGAAGCTGTGAAGTTTGAGAAGCTGTTGAAAGAAGTGTTGTGTTCCAGAACACAACGCTGTGACAAATGTGACAATATATTCTAACAAAGAATCTGCAACAAAGACTCTATGACAATGACAGTGAATCCAAACATACGTCAATGAATCTGATCAAAGAATCTTTACAGTGAATTCAAATAAAGAATCTGCGCCAATGAATTATAACAAAGATTCTGAACAAAGAAATCTAAGATAGTGAAACCAAACAAAGAATCTACGACAATGAATCCAAACAAAGAATCTGCGACAGCGAATCCAAACAAAAATCTACGACAGTGAAACCAAACAAAGAATCTACGACTACGACAGTGAATCCAAACAAAGAATCTGTGACAGTGAAACCAAACAAAGAATCTGAACAAAGAATCTACGACAGTGATTCCAAACTAAGAATCTACGACAGTGAAACCAAACAAAGAATCTGTGACAGTGAAACCAAACAAAGAATCTGAACAAAGAATCTACGACAGTGATTCCAAACTAAGAATCTGTGACAGTGAAACCAAACAAAGAATCTTCGACTACGACAGTGAATCCAAACAAAGAATCTACGACAGTGAAACCAAACAAAGAATCTGTGATAGTGAAACCAAACAAAGAATCTACGTCAGTGAAACCAATCAAACAATCTGTGACAGTGAAACCAAGCAAAGAATCTACGACAGTGAAACCAAACAAAGAATCTGTGACAGTGAAACCATACAAAGAATCTACGACAATAAAAACCAAACAAAGAATCTGTGTAAATCTAAACAAAGAATCTGTGTAAATCTAAACAAAGAATCTATGACAACATTTCTGATCAAAGGAACTATTCTAGACAGTAAATTCAAAAAAGAATCTGAGCCAATGAATCATAACAAAGAATCTGAACAAAGAATCTACGACAGTGAATCCAAACAAAGGATCTGTGACTGAATCGAAACAACGCGACGATCCAAACGAAGAATCTGTTACAATGTATCTGATTAAAGGATCTATTCTATACAGTGAATTAAAAAAAAGAATCTTCGCCAATGAATCCAAACAAATAATTTACGACAGTGAATTCAAATAAAGAATCTGTGACAGTGAAACCAAACAAAGAATCTACGTCAGTGAAACCAAACAAAACAAAGAATTTACGACTACGACAGTGAATCCAAACAAAGAATCTACGACAGTGAAACCAAACAAAGAATCTACGAAAGTGAAAGCAAACAAAGAATCTGTGACAATGAATCCAAACAAAGAATCTACGACAGTAAAAACCAAACAAAGAATCTGTGTAAATCTAAACAAAGAATCTGTGATTGAATCTAAACAAAGAATCTATGACAACATATCTGATCACAGGAACTATTCTATACAGTAAATTCAAAAAAGAATCTGAGCCAATGAATCATAACAAAGAATCTATGACAGTGAATCCAAACAAAGGATCTGTGACTGAATCGAAACAACGCGACGATGCAAACGAAGAATCTGTGACAATGTATCTGATTAAAGGATCTATTCTATAAAGTGAATTGAAAAAAGAATCTTCGCCAATGAATCCAAACAAATAATCTACGACAGTGAATTCAAATAAAGAATCTGTGACAAACAAATATAATCTGTGACAATGAATCCGATATAAGAATCAATTACAGTGAATCAGACAAAAGAATCAACGACAATAAATCCGAATAATGAATCCGAATGTGATGGATCCAAACAATGATTCTTGGACAATGAATCTGTGGTGACAATGAAATCGAACACATATAGAATCTGTGATGATAATGAATCCAAACATATGGAATCTGTGATTATATTGAATTCGATCATATAATCTGTGACTATAAGTCAAAACGAAGAATCTGTGATAATGAACCCAAACAACGAATGCCAGACTCAGCGCTAATAAAATTGAGAATTATACAACCTAATAAATATCTTTAATCTAATAAAATAATTGTTTAGTGAAGTCAAGTTTATTATAGTCTCCATCTTGCCTGTAACGGCGCTAAGTGTAGTGCCGGCGCTGGGCAGCCTCCACTAGACTCGGCGTGTTTTAGCTTTTGAAAGCTTTTCTGTCCTCATGTAAACAGTACTAATTGAATCACCCATAGTGTTTGGCAACCAAATCAAACGTTCTAAATAGAATTGTTTATGCAAAAATATATTTGTTATTAATGTATCTTTCATTTTATTTACGAATCAATAAATTGAGTAATGGGTAACTTAGATACAAAATTGGAGCAATGAAGTAGAACATTACAATTTTTAGATATCTCATAAGTCATAAGAAACAGAAAGAAGATACGTATATACAGGGTGTCCCAGCTAATATGGAACAGCCAAATATCTCCGGAACCATGATAGATAGAAAGATGCGGTTTTCAGGGTTCGATAAAGGCTAAAAAGGCGCTTCTAGAACATATGCTGAACATTTTCTGTGTGCAGCGAAAGCGTGTGCAGCAAACAAAATAAACAAAAAGTGAATAGGAAGCCATATTTTTAAGACTGGATTTGGATTCTATGGCTAAAAATAAGACTTTTTTACTCTTGGAAATTTTTCGCTCCGATCGTTAGTTTGCCGTCTAGAGAGCCCTAAACTTGATAAAATTTAAACTTTAAGTCCATTTTACAGCTAAACTAATGGATTTAGGAAAAAAAATCAAGAGACAAAAAATGATTATTTTTAGCCATAGAATCCAAAACCAATAAAAAATGCATACCTTATGGTAACTTTTTTTTTTGCCTAAAAAAGGTGTTCAGCAGGGCTCAAAATGTGAAAAAAAATCAATAATGCACATTTTTAAGAATGGATTTGCATTCTATGACTAAAAATAAGAATTTTTTTATTCGTGATTTTTTTTTCCTAAATCCATTAGTTTAGCTGTAAAATGGACTTAAAGTTTCAATTTCAACACATTCAGGGCTCTCCAGACGGCAAACTAATGATCGGAGCGAAAAATTTCTAAGAGTAAAAAAGTCTTATTTTTAGCCATAGAATCCAAATCCAGTCTTAAAAATATGGCTTCCTATTCACTTTTTGTTTATTTTGTTTGCTGCACACGCTTTCACTGCACCCAGAAAATGTTCAGCATATGTTCTAGAAGCGCATTTTTAGCCTTTATCGAACCCTGAAACCCGCAACTTTCTATCTATCATGGTTCCGGAGATATTTGGCTGTTTATATTAGCATCATATTAGCTGGGGCACCCTGTATATATAAAATGTACTCAGTTCTACAATAACTGATCTTCGATTCAAATATACTCAGTATAAACATTAGAAATTGGAACTTGGATGGCCGATCTCGGTTTGCAAGAACCAAGTTCGCCTGTTTGTGGAGGTTTACGAGCCATATTCGGGATGAGGCCTGGTATTTCATCAGGTTGGAACTTGGTCAGGGACGGGGCGTCGCCAACCCAATTATAAAAGAAAATTGGTCCAACAAAATCAACCCCCAAGAAAAGTTGATCTGGAAACTTGAATTATAGTTAAATTGACTTTGAATTAGAAGTTTAATGAAAAAGGTTTTAGGTTGTCAAATTTTTTCCTGGCAAAATGTAAATTCAAATAGACTTACGACTTACATTTACAAATTTTTATCGGAATTGATTAATCAATATCCTTTTATATTTCATATTTCCATGCTTATTAGAAAGCCAATTCTTCAGCGCGGAAAAAAGCAATCAATGATTTTTACTGGTAATTCCTTTGAATTTCCGTTTTCCACCCAAGGTTTCATTGCTTCTTGACAAAGCAACGCCTTTATTTGCTTATAAGACTCTTGATCAAGCAACAAAGCAACGCCTTTATTTGCTTATGAGATTCTTGATCGAGCAACAAAGCAACGCCTTTATTTGCTTATAAGATTCTTGATCAAGCAGCAAAGCAACGCCTTTATTTGCTTGTGAGATTCTTAATCAAGCAACAAAGCAACGCCTTTATTTGCTTATGAGATTCTTGATCAAGCAGCAAAGCAACGCCTTTATTTGCTTGTGAGATTCTTGATTAAACAACAAAGCAATGTCTTTATCTGCTTATGAGATTCTTGATCAAGCAACAAAGCAACGCCTTTATTTGCTTATGAGATTCTTGATTAAACAACAAAGCAACGCCTTTATTTGACAAAGCAATGCCTCTTTTTGCTTATGAACCTATATCTTTCTCAGTCACCCTCTCTTCCTATCTTGATTTTCTTCTTTCAGTTGCTTTTGAGTTTGCATGATTTAGCAACATTAATTGACTTTCCCTACTTAATAATTGCTCTGAAATAATTAAAATTATTTAATAATTAAGTTCAAATGTGCACCCTTTGTAATGATTTAGAATTTAGTGTAGATCCTTGGGGGTAAAAGTACTATCATTAAGGTGTCAAGGTTTCGTCTTGACAAGCCAATTCTCAAGCTGTAATTTGTATAGTGAGGATCTTTCTGGGTTGTGAAAACCACCTCTAACCACCTCTAAGTCAATTAAAAATATTATGAACAACATCATTCCTTCGTCAAACAGTTACTATGACTAAATCTCGTCACTCACTGACTACACTGTGAGGAGATTAAGTTATAATATATATTGTCCATCCTGATAATTTTGGTGCAGTAGCTATAACTCTTTCTCTAGACCACTAAAGAAAGGAATTAACATATTTACTAATGTATCTTATTATCGTAAATGTTTCAGAATGAGGAACGCTAAGTAATGAATCTTTGTGGATCTCAGTTGATTCTTCTCATTTCTTTGACCATTTTTGGTCATGCAATTGAATCTCGACTCATCGAGACCAAGCGAATTGATCTTGGTGGATCATCAGTTGATTCACAGTTCTCAAGTAGTCAATATTCCGACTCCTCTTTGATCCAAGACAATATCAATGATTCACCGGTTAAGAGCGCATTTTCTTTCCGAAAATACAAATTTTGCGGAAGGAAAGACAACTGCACGATGAAAGCTTCCCAACATATGCAGATACCTCTGTATAGCACCTTACTTCAAAAAATTTAAGTACACATTACTCTAAATGTTTTAAATTGATTTTTTTTTTTAAATTGAAAATGTCTTAGATAAATTACTTGGGTCTAATGTACAAAAACTGATGATTTTTTAAGTAAGTTAAAATAAAACTTGCTATTTATTAATTTGCCGTAGATGGGGTTCGAACATGTGTTTCTGTGATGATGAATGCTTTGAATATGGTGACTGCTGTGTTAGCGAAGTCATCTCAAAACCAAACTGGATAGATGTACCGAAAAATTCACTCTTTGGGTGCATACCAACCGACAAAAATTACGTAAGTAAAGCATTACGCCTATGTGGCATATTTACTGTGAATTTAATAAGTCAAAATTGAAATTCATCATCGTTTACCGACGTTTATGAACAGTACCGGTCTAGGAGGAAGTGCTGTCGCGGGGGTTCACAGCCCCGCCGGGTGACCTGCTCACAGAACTGATCAGAGTTCATTCTGTGTCCGGCCCTCATCCCTCGTCGTGTATAGTTCAAAATATACGAGGAGATTAACATACATTCCAAGTTTATCACGTGTCTCATTTTATCAAGAACCCACAACCAATCATCGGCCCGCTTCACTTTCTTCTTAAATGAAGAAAAGAAATTGGGTTTCGGAGGCCCAGCTCAGGGACTTGTGGATGCATCTTCTTCTTGGTTGGCCATCAGGAAGAAGAAGGATACAATTATACTACAATTTACCGAATTTGTGTTTGAGATCTGTAGTCCATCAGATTAGTTGAAGATCTACAAATTGAATTTAGTTATCTATTTTTTTCTAACATTAATCTTTTAATAATAAATTGTTCCAGGGTGTAATCGGTCTAACAGGGTGTGATGTTGACAACGAATTATCAAAACTTTGCGCTAAAACCAACATGACAGATATTTACAGCGATTTAGCAGTGTTCAGCAAATCTACAGGAACCGTATATGGCAATGTCTACTGCGCACTCTGTCACTCTGTTAAACCTTCTGATATCGTTTTCCCTAACAACTGGATTGAATGTGATCATCATGTCCAAGTAAGTTATAATCACTACAAATTTTTAACATGGACTTGGTTAGACGCAATATGTTTATCATGGTATAATATATAAATAATGGTTTTGATACAAGATATTTTCGAGGATTGAATTCATAATGTTAACAATGGATTGGATTCAAGAAGATAATTATCAATTGGGTCCAATGGTTTGGATGCAAGGTGTTTCCAATGGATTTTTATTTACAATGGTTTGGATGCAAGGTGTTTCCAATGGATTTCATCCAAGTTATTTACAATGGTTTGGATGCAGGTGTTTCCAATGGATTTCATCCAAGTTATTTACAATGGTTTGGATGCAAGGTGTTTCCAATGGATTTCATCCAAGTTATTTATCAATGGTTTGGATGCAAGGTGTTTCCAATGGATTTCATCCAAGTTATTTTTCAATGGTTTGGATGCAAGGTGTTTGTACTGGACTTCATCCGAGATTTATTTACAATGTTTGGATGAAATGTGTTTGTAATGGGTTAATCCATAGTATTTAGAAAGGTTTGAATGCAAGTTATTTGTAGTAGATTCATCTAAGTTATTTAAAATGTTTCGGACGTATGGTTTAAAGTCCCACCTTCTTTTTTACAGTTAGATAACCTTGACTATAAAAACGGACAATGGTATCCGAAGAAGAATGTAAGCGAAGTCAATGATCCACGAACCAATGAACCAAAAGAAAAATGCACATTAATACAGCATGGATTTCCAAATCAAACCAGGATCTGCTTTTCTAGACTAATAGATTCCTGCCCTTCCTCAAGAGAAGATTTAAAACAAGGCTGTAAAATTTACTCGCAACCTGTTGATCACACTAAATTCAAGGTAGGAATTTAATTCAATTTCGTTTTGCTATTTGCATTTATTATGATAGTGAGGACGAACTTTTCACTTCCTTTTATAAAAGATTCTTCGGAGGAGTTGAAAGTGTCAACTGAAATTGTTTGCTTCAATTTCTTTACTCAAGCTGCAAGCTGCTTGTCAACTCAAGTTTACTGTGATCATTTAGTTAACCCTGTCTTTTCAAGGTTAATCCGTGATCCGTGATCCTTAGTTGAACTTGTCAACTCAAAGTGATATTTTGAACTCTCCGATGAATACTTTTTTATTATTAAGAAGGAAACGTCGGGATTTATATCGAGTCATGGTACCCTAACCAATAGAGAGAAGATTTGTAATTTTTAATATTTGTTTTTTTTCTGTTCTAGAAATATAAAAATCCTCATTGTGCTCTTTGTCACGGTGAAGACATTAAGTCTTTAACTTGTGCCCTCCCACGAAGTGGAAAAACTGTTTCTCTCGGCTTACTGTTGGATTTCGATTGGGATTTTCAGACGTGTCAATGGCCTCACACATTGTGGGACGCTGTCACACAGACGTGCTTACCACTTGACTGTCAGTCTGACACTTGCACCATCGCTCAATCAAATGACAATTTTCAAGCGTCAAAAGAAAAAGTTTTATCACATAAAGACATCGAAATCTACTTGACAATCGTCGCTCTTATTATCTCGACGATTCTTCTACTCTTCCATAACCTGATCTTCTATTTACAACCTAAAAGACAAAACGTTCCGTCGAGAATTCTCAAGAATTTAAGTTGGTCTATTATCTTCGGTCATATTTCATTTTTACTAATTGATGTTAAATTCTCAGTTCCGCTTTCCATTTGTAAATTTATCGGTTTATCGACTCAATTCTTTTACAGCGCTTCTTTCTTCTGGATGAACGTGATGAGTTACGACGTTTGGCGTACGTTTTCCAAAGTCAGTTTAAGAGGAAGTTCCTCGAGTATAGTTAAGAAATACCGTCTCTACGCTTGGGGATGTCCGACTCTCATTGTCACATTAACCATGATATCCGATTTGACGCAAATCCTACCTGAAAATTTTCAACCTCACATCGGCATTTACAAACATTGCTGGTTCAGCGACAAATTGGTTTTAGCTATTTATTTTTTCTTACCCATTTTCGCCATTTTACTTGTTAACTTATACTTCTTCGGTAAAACCGTCCTTTGGTTTCAAAAGCAAACTTCGAAAGAATTCGAACGAGTCAATAACGAAGCGACCGGTCGCAAAGAATACCGTAAATTATGTCTTTACATCAAACTATCCGTTATCATGGGCTTGACATGGCTTTTCTGCAGTGTTTCGGCACTGACTAAACGGCAACTTTTCAGGTACATATTTATAATTTGCAATGGTCTTCAAGGTGCTATGATCTTCATACTGTTCGATATGAAACGATCGACTCTTTATCAGATCGTAGACAGTTTTAAGAGCAGGACCAGCTGGAATTCGAGTTCTTCGGATGCGAAACATCTCCAGGGTGGGGAAACAACATCGACAAACATCAGTAGAAATATAAATTCGACATCACTTAAGTTCAATTCGAACAAGAAATAAATATTGTATGTAAAATCTGTTAACTGTTGTTATGATTGAGTGACAAGGTTTTGAAAACTCAATCTGGATTGCACACTGCCTAAAAATACTGTTGAGTATACTGTATACTGTACAAAACGTATTGAGTCCATCGTAAATAGAGCTATTTCTAGGATTGTATCGCATTCGTATAAATGAACATAAAACTACAGTAGAGATTCAAAACTCAAAACTGTCATGCGCAATAGCACTAATCTTAGTTCTCTTGTTTACCACCAGAGTACAGAAGTGGGGTCTTTTCTGTTAGTCCCCCCCCCCCACGCCTTTCAGGTGCTTTTTCGCATATATAACGTTGCACCCTTTAATTTTTTTGGGTCATTCCGATATTCCGCAACTGTCTAGTGTACAATAGGCTGAAAAACTACTCACTAGGTTGAGAACTTTATTATTTATCGGTATACATATATATAACTACTTTTTCAACCGCTGTCCAATGCAATACAATACTGATAAAATGTCATTATTTATTGAAATAACCATTTGAAACACATTTTTTGACCTTTGTCACCAAAACAATGAAGTGTAGATATTGCGGTTATCTCAATATAGTTTTGAGAGAAAACCTAATATTCTAATTCCTATTGGTGTTAATAGACGCTTCGTTGCGTCGAGAGTTGGGAGTCCAATATTTACAAAGTATTACACGTCTTTGTCCATCTTGCCATGACATGTCATTTTCACTCTCTGGTAACTGTATGCACTTTTTTTCCAATATAAAGTATGAGTTTCAAGCCGTAATTTGTTTTTTTAACCCTTTACTTTTTTGAAAATGTGTTTATTTATATATGTATGCTAATAAGAAATGAGGTGATCTACCTAGAGCAATGTTTTTTAGCTTTCTGAATACTAGACAGTTGTGGAATATCGGAATAACCCATAAAAATTAAAAGGTGCAACGTTGTATATGCTAAAAAGTACCTGAAAGGCGTGGGGGGGGGGACTAACAGAAAAGACCCCAGAAGTGTTTATTAAATACTTGAAGAAGTGTTTTTAGAAGTGTGTTTTTAAATAGTTGAAATTCGATCATTTAAACCCTGTTTACACGGTGGTACTCACTGTCACGATAGCATGATCTCACTAAAGCCTCTGTTACACGGTGATAGTAACCTCACGATAGAAGTATCATGTCTACATAACTATCGTGGAGGTGTTCAATCAACGCGGTGAGAGTAAATATACGAGTACGTCAAAGCGAATAGTCTTGCACATCCAATATCCGACATGCCTGATGACTTGGATACAAGATACAAATTGTTTTGAAGTACTTTTTGTTGATCTTTGACGTACTGTCGACACTTATCTCAAAAATGAGTGTATACTGAATACTTTCACGACAGTGCAATCGATGTGGACGTGAGTCTTCTATCGTGAGAGTACTATCGCGTCTATCGCCATCCAAAGAGGCTCCGTTTTTCCATAACCTAATTATTTGGTAACCAGAATTACATTGAAACGTCAAATTCCAATTCATTTTTGCAAAATTCAATAAAATCGCTTTCCATTCTAGAACCAGAATAAGTTTTCAAAATTTGGCCAATGTAAAATGAAAACATAACTGGTATTAATTTATCCTTTATAATGTACTAGTAGATATAGCCCAGTTTTGTAGTGTTACAAATGCACTATTGTCTGTATCGCTTACACTATAATATATGTATCTACAATTTATCAATAAAAATGAATTAGAAATTGAATATTTTTTATTACATAAACAATTTAAAAATCAGATTTAATACATCGTTATACAAATTATGTAATTAACAATAAACAAAAATAAATAACGCAGGGAATAAAGAAAATATTAACAGAAATTTAAACAAATTAATGAAATCGATTTATTGATGGCCGAGCAAACGGTCACAAAATTATTTAAGCCCCACGATACCGCTGTTTCCTGTTACTTCTATAGGACAAGGTAAGTTATAAGTAATTGAGCTATGTTCAGTTTTGTAACTTACAAGAAAAAAAAACTTTGTGGCACATTTTACTATGTGATGTCTTATGTGAGATGCCCTATCTATACAAAGACCAAAGAATCACTCATTTATCTTGTTAATATTATAAACTTTCATTGGACAGTAATCTTATCAATGAGACGTATGATAAGCTCACGCAACCTGTATCAAAATGAGTAAATTGTTTTAGAGCTTATCATTATTATAATAATATAATATCATACCAAATTCAGAGGAACTTAAAGTAGGTAAGTAACATTTTAGCAGTAAGAGGAAAGCTATTTTTTTACTTGCTAAAAAACTAAAAAAAAAGTGCAAAGTTTTTGTTTCATCAAAATATACCACAATTTTACATTGACTATTTCTTTATAATCAATATAGGGGGGGGGGGAGAAAAGTTATTATTTTTTGACAAAATGGCGCCGAAAATTAAACACTAACCCTAAGTGGTATATATATTTGTAATCTACTCTTTAATACCTTTCATTTGATACCCCACTCAAAATTTAAAAAAAAAATATTTTTTTCGCTCGACTTGAATTATCCGCTATTTTGAATTTGAACAGCTGATAATTTTTAGTTCGCTATATTTTTCCTGTGTACGCGTCAAAACGATCTTTGACACTGGAAAGTTTCAGGTTTTTATCTCTTTTGGTTTAAAAGTTATTAGAACCGCACAGAGTGACAAACAGACACAGGAACGAAACTATAAGGGTTTCTTTTTTTTTGGTTTTACCAATGAAACCCTAAAAAAGAGTTAAAATATTTTTTTAACACAATTATCTTCCAGCTTACAGCGGTACATACACAAAAAGTCAATTTAAAATTTAGAAATCGAACACAATAACTTACCTCTAAGTACAGATATTAACTGTAAAATTAGCTAAAAAATTTAATTTTTAGAAAAAAATGAGGGCAGTAAAGCGATCTGTGAAATAAATTCAATCGATATTCATGATCACTAGACCATCATATGATTATATTCGCAATTAATATACAACGGTAATAATTAATTACAATTAATCGTTTTGGTCCACAGCTGATTTAATCCTTCTCTAGGAACGTGTCGTATGAGATGTAAACAATGTAAGCAATTTAACATGTTGTTAGTGTAGTATCGTAGTGGTTAAGTGATTAAACAACTGTTTTTCACAGAGTATATTAAGGGGGATTAATTTATTAATCTTTAAGTGAGTGAAGAAGCGATTAATTCAAGTAGGTGGAGGTAGGGGCGCGTAACCTTGAACCGTTACGTCAAGTGCAGGAGTGGGGGTAGCCTGGGGTACTAGCGTCTAGGTATAGCGAGGCTGCTGCGATCTGAGAGCGCTCCAGTGGCAGTATACTAAACTAGAGAAAGAGAAGGTAACATAACAGTGGACTTATCAAGGTTATTCAAATCTGTCAGTTTCAGTTTAAAGAGATTGTTTTTAAAAACATTTGTAGAACAGATTAACAAATAGATTTCATCTATTATCATTTACGTTAAAGTGATGATTTATTTAATGAATGTTTACCAATTTTTGTTAATAAAATCAAAAACCAACCTTTAAGGTATGTAAATTGATTTATTTATATAATAATTATTCGGAAGATTAGATTTGTTGATGAAAATAAAAAACCGGGAACTGTCAGCAGCACACACAAAGNAAAAAAAAAAATAATATAGCTTTTGAACTTTGAAACTGACAGATGTAAATAACCTTGATATGTCCACTGTTATGTTACCTTCTCTAGTTCAGTATACTGCCACTGGAGCGCTCTCAGATCGCAGCAGCGTCGCTATACCTAGACGCTAGTGCCTGGGGTCATCCCTCCATATCTCGCATCTCAGAATCCCAGTTTGCGTTCAGCTGTTTACTGGAGTTGTACGGTGGCGCTAGCGTGGCTACACATGTAACTACATCGTAGCTCTACTGGAATTACCGGCTTTTAATCATTCATCCAGTAAAGAAATGATCGTTACTCCTTTAAAATAAGGTAAGTCTAAAGTTTTAAGTTTAGTTTATATTATAGATTATATAGATAATGTAAAAACTAGTTTTATTAAAAATAATAATCACAATTATCAAGAAGTAGCTATAAACACAATATGATAATTTAAAATGTCAGTCAATAAATGTGGCACATAGCTTTGTCGTGTTCTATTATTGTTATTAGCCATATTTTTACATGAATACAAAATTAAATTACTTTCAATGAAATATATTTTAAAATTTAAGTTTCTCTAAAATGCACTAGGTTGTTGGACATGCGCGAGAGTTGAGGAAAGTGGGCAGAAAAGTCGAAATTAATGTGGGACTTATCTTTGGGCTAACTTTAACATATATACCATTCAAATGGCATCAAAGCAGAACAAGTAATTTTTAAAATATGGGCGTTTCCAAAAAAATTGACCCATCGTTCCCTTGACATAAGACATAAGACTAAAATACATATCCATGTAATACAACACTACTAAACTTTCTGCTATACGAGTAGGTGCATAAAATTATTATAATTACTTCGCCTAGTATTTTCTATTAATTATTATTTATTTGTAATTACATTTAATTATTACTAAAAATTTTATAATTTTATCAAAACAAAAAAAACTCCTCCTCGGCCGGGAACTGAACCCGACCTCTCACTCTTTAAGTTTACAGCTATTTTTTCAGGAACTAGATTTTTTGGTACTTCTTTAGTCTTACTTCCCTATGATTTTGGAACGAAGTTCCTTATTTTGAATGCGTAAATGACTTTGACTAAATAACTATTAAGACAAAGGGAAGTTTAGTCCAATGTACTTTAGGACAAAGGAATATCACACATCACACTTCTGTTTTTGTAGAGGGAGTATCAGTCAAAAGAAGAACATTCCGTACACATCACACCTTCTTTTATCACCTTTGATCAATTTCTTTTCTCGATTGTTACTCCCCTCTATTTTATTTATAAGGGGAGTAACAATCTAAAGGAGTGCCAATTTTTTTTTTCTGGTGAAAACCTTTTAGAATTTGTTTTAATCAAAATCGTCGGAGCCGTTTAGATTTTTTTTTTTTTTCACGAAGAGTTACTTTTTTTGGGGGGGGGGAGAAAAAGTGATAGGGCCCCCAAATAAGAGCTAAAATCCATTGTCGATTTTGCTTGGTGTGATATTGTTCTGGACATGTATGCCAAATTTGATCGAAATTGGTCCTGCAATTTAGGCTTCACATGCCTGCCCTGCCCAGACTATACAATACCAGTAGCAGACATCGTGTCTGATAAACATGCGCTAGACATTTTTATAAAGACCACCATTTTAGGTTTCTGTACAAAGTACAAAAAGAAACCTTATATAACGGCTCTTTCTGTCTGTCTGTCTGTCCGTCCGTCTGTCTGACTGTCTGTCCGTCTGTCTGTCCGTCTGTTGGCTTGTTTCAAATCATTAACTACTGTAGCTAGAAATATGAAATTTGGCACACAGGTACATCTCGGCATTTTAGACAACTGGACAAATTTTGGATGGCGGCCCCGCCAATATGGTGGGTGACCAAAAAAAAGTTTTTATAGCTACCATGACATGTTATACATCAATTTAAAGGTCTTGAAGTGTAGAAAATGAATATGCAATTACAAAAATTTTACACTTGACATTTTCAAGATGGCAGCCAATATGGCGGGTGGCTAAAAAAAAGTTTTTAGTACCATATGGCATGTTATACATCAATTTGAAGGTCTAAAAGTGTAGAAAAATAATATGCAACTATTAAAATAACACACGTAATATTTTCAAGATGGCGGCCAATATGGTGAGTGACCTTGGCATTTTATACATCAATTTAAAGGTCTTAAAGTGTAGAAAATGAATTTGAATTTAGCACAATGCTTATGTTACCTTCAGTAAGTTCGGAAACGAAATTTGATCAATGAATCGTTCGTTATTCCACGCTTCTTATGATCTGCGCAGAGATGTGCGCGTGATACACGAAAGAACAATCATTTTTATGTTTTAAAAATGTATTATACTTCTAATAAATATGTGCTGTTTGTATGAAAAAATAAGAATAAATTTGTATTGTGTGAGCAAATAAATAAGCCATTTATTGATCTTACATCTATAATAAACTAATACTATAATGTGTTTATACAAGATCAAATCAGCAGAACGCTGTGGCAACACTGCGTGAGTATAATCAATGAAGATAATGGGATCCCAAGGAAGAATTGTAACAATAGATAATTTGATAGTAGAAGTTATACAAGAAAATATTTGCGAAATGCCTTTATTGATCGAACTGAACAGGCAGGTTAGTGGAGTGGACGAAATAAGTATTATTAAAGCAATATATTTTAAATTTCCTACTTTCTCTTGTAAACATACATTCTCCTATGATATATTTTTGAAAGTACAAATTGTTTTCGTTTTCCCTCTGCAGATTTTGGTAGCTTTCCAATTTTAACATTTGACCCCTTTTCCATACTTTTGTATATAGGAGGTACATGTATATCGTTACATTGCATAAAGTTAGATCAATATATATAATATAAATTACATAATCAAATATTCTACTATATTACACTATTTTTACAATTAGTATTGCTTTTTGACACTCAGATTGACCAACTATGTGAGGGAAGAAATAAAATCCCCCAGGCCTGGTGGCCTGAGGGAGAGGAAAAATGCTTAATTTGTTTGTCAACAAAAGAAGGTTGTTTTACTATTTCAACAAATCGCGATCTTTTTCCTGATTTTGCCACTTAGATTTTCACTTCTTATTTACGATTATGTTTTGAAATTTAATGCAAGAGTTAATTTCTTTTATATAATCAAGAAATTTAATGTCGGTAATGAAACTATGAAAAGTGTAGGCTTAAAACTACTTAGATGAAGAATTAATTTACCTAACTAATGTTGAATTGTAATGAAAGGATGTTTAAGTACCTTTGTTAATTCAGTCGAAGTTTACATTTTAATCTATCAATATTTGAGTACAGTGTGAAAGTAGTAGTTATTATTTTTTTGTAAATAAACAATAAAGCTTATTATTGTTATATAACATGGAAAACGATAACGATTACTGAGTTTATTAATTTTCTGTCCGAGTCCGAGTCTTACGTCGTTACGTCTTACTTTGTCAGAATAACTTAACAAATTGAAATGACGGGTAGTTACAAACAAAATTCAAAAACCAGTATAATATTTAGTGCATTAGCATTATATTTAAAAATAACATAAAAAGTGAATCTATATATATAAAATCCAAATACCACTCACTGACTGACTGACTGACTCACTGACACATCACGATATCTCTGAAACCACTGGACCTACGACCATGAAATTTTGTAGGTGTGTTCCTCTTACCTCCTAGGTGCTCGCTAAGTAATGTTTTTAAAATCCGCCATCTTGGTTCAAGATGGCGGCCATTTATACACAAAATTCTACAAACCAATATCTCCGGAACTAATTGCACTAGAACCTTGAAATTAAGAAGTTAGCTCCTTTTTATGAAATTAGTAACTTTAGATAAATGGTATACCAATCGGGCATTTTGAATCAAGATGGCGGCCATATATATATAAAAGTTAACGAATGTATGTACTTTATAAAAATCTACAGTTGTAGTCAGATCTTGATGAAAATTTGCACAATTGGCCTACAAAGCAAGGGGAAAAAACTGTCAACATGAATTTTCGAAATTTAATTTTTGTACACAGGGGTACGGGGTACA
>KZ651162.1:135914-154524 GCA_001010745.2 Gerris buenoi | reverse complement strand
AGACACTGATACGCCTATAATAATCTTAAATATATATAAATATATATATATTTATTTTTATAATAGATTCAAATTTAAAGTGTTCAACAGGGAATTGTTTACACAAAGATAAATAATATATACAAGGATTTTCTTTACATTTGGTTTTAAATTTTCAGCAAAATCATCGTCAGAATCATCCTAACAAACTATCGTAGTTTTTTTTTTGGGTGGGGGGTGCCCCCAAATTGGAGGATGGAGGATAATAGTTATTCTTGATGTCAATTTGAATACTCGGATAAGGATTTCTATAACATGTATGCCAAATTTAATAGAAATCGGCTCCAGTTTTAGGCTCCACACGTTTACGTGACAGACAGACATTTAATATAAAAAAGTTTTTAGGACTCATGGGACTTTAAAACGTTTAAATCCATCAAAAGTGTACTATCACAATACTTTCTACATAGTACTACGTTCACGAGAAAGTAAAAAGATAATTAAATAATAAAAAAAAAAGTTGTATCATATATATTAATATATAACCCCCACTCAAAATAACACTTCACTTCCTAGTCCCCCCCACCCCTCAGAAAAAAAAAATAAGCCACTCCTCGGCTTTTAGGGTAATTGACCCCATAATAAATAATAAAAAAAATATTATTTTATCAACTTGAGCCTACAAGCATACAAAATTAAGTTAGTTAAAATAAACAAAAGTTTTTGTTTACATCAAAATAAACTTTCATAAGGTAAATAGTAAATAATTATAATTTTGTTTTCATTATATTCAAAACAACAATTATTA
Source organism: Gerris buenoi (assembly GCA_001010745.2). Lineage (NCBI taxonomy): Eukaryota > Metazoa > Arthropoda > Insecta > Hemiptera > Gerridae > Gerris > Gerris buenoi. Next base: position 153,737 of record KZ651162.1, on the reverse strand, counting down.
TTAATTATCATGTCTGTATGTATTGCATCAATATACATATATGTAACTATGTCGTATAGTTTTTTTTTTCAAATTATGTAAATATAAATACCTACAAGTTGCCTATGTTAATGACCTTGAAAACATTTATAACCTGACGCTCTAGAAATCAGCTGTTCAGTGTCAAAAGTAAGGGAAGGTTTTATCGATAATCCGAGGTTACAAAACAGTTGTTTTTGTCCCTTTTTTTAATACCTTTAAAATTATTTGACTTTTATATATGTGCAATTATCGCTGCATTTGTCGTCGTTGAATTTTAGTCAAAAAAAAAAGGATTTTTCAATAACAATCGTAAACTTTTCGAAAGGTATCTACAATATCCAATATTATCTGAAAAGTGTTTATTTTTTTTTTTTTCTTTTTATTTAAATTAAACATCGACTTGTGTTCAGTTTAATTTCATAGATTCAAAACAATCGAACATTTATTTTATTTGGATCTTTACGTAAAGTTCTTATAATTATTTTTTACTCATTTGTTTATGGTTTTTTGTTGTTGTTGATATATTATGTAATGTGTTTTTTTGTAGGATGATTTGAAATTAATGTAAGAAATGTGCTTTTAAAAGGTATTTTAAATAAAAACAGACGTATATCTTTCTTTGAAACAGAAAAATAACTAATTTCTTGTTATTAACGACAAAAAAAGAAGAAAATATCGCACATATTTTCCTAAGATACGTCATTTTCCAGCGAAGGAAAAATCATTTTCCTCGTCACTGAAGCTTTACAACATCTTCACTAATCCAGTATGTAAACTTTACATTAATTTATTTTTACTTATATTAATCCCATTTTTGTTTTTAAACTTAAAGTAATTTCTTAAATGTAATTCCGATCGAATAAGTTCATTAATTTTTGTTGTATTGCTTCCTCAATCTTTTGGTTGTGTAAGAAAATTCTATTATTTTTTTCTTTTTTCATTTGAATATTGTTTTAAACAAATATGAATGATGCATACCTTTTGTGAAATCAAATAAAACAAATATTGATTGCATACCTATTGCATTTGTTTTCTTCTACGTTTTTATTTTTAATTTTTTTCTATGACGAATAATTTTACGTTTTATTATTATTATATTTTTTTAATTTTTTTTTAAAACAAAACGAGTCAATTGTCGTTTCATTGCAATTTATTTTTCTTTTATTTGAAATAGATATTCTTGTTCTTATTTTTACTAAAATCGATTTTTTTTTTTTTTTGTTAAATTTAAATTTGAATTTATGAATAATTATTTTTTGGAATCAAATAAATGACAAATACTTTTTGTACCTATCAACCTTTTTTGTAAGTGAACTATTTATTTTATGAAATGTATATTTAAAGGTAGGAAATATTATTTAGAAATAATTTTGTTGTTTTGATCTAGATTTTGAATTGAGTAATAGAATTGACAGACTAGTTAGAAGTCAAAGGGAAGGGGTTGTCAGTATATTGACAAACTAAACTAGAAAATATTGCAATTCAGACATTTTGAACACTCAGATCGATTGAGCACTGTTAGTAGGGCTAAGATTTAGAATCCTGTTCAGTAGAGTTTTGATAATCAGGATAAATTGGGACCAGATTATCAAATTGTACCGATTTTAAAAATGAACCAATAAAAGGGTAGTTAAACCTTTTATAATCTAAGAAAAAAACCTTTCGTCATTCATTCTGATGGTTACAGAATTGGAGCGGACGAATAAAACCACTAAAGCAGTTAAATTGTCACGTATTTTAAATGCAGGATAAAAATTCTGCATGAACAAACAGACTGTCTTATTTTAGCGCCAGAATCAAATTCTGATCATCGATTGGTCTTGATTTTAGACACTGTACACCAAGCCCAACAAGACATTGTTTAGAGTAGATTACATTTCGAGATTTTGAGATGAAGCCTGTTTCAGATGAAGCCCAATTTTGAAGAAGTCTGATTTTGAGAAGAAGGCTGCTTCGAACAGCCCAAACCGGTCAATTTTTTGTGTGAAGACATTTGGTTATTGAACTACACCTCTTTCATGATGAGTCGCTATCACACATTAGAGAAAAACTCAGTTAAGATGCTCAAGAGAGTTTGTCATGATGAGAGTCATTTGAAACTGAGTCTGGGATCATTCTCAAAAGAGTTAGTTGCTCATGATGAGAGTTATTTGCAACTGAGTCAGGGATCATTCTCAAGAGAGTTGCTAATGCTGAGAGTCATTTGTAACTGAGCCAGGGATCATTCTCAAGAGAGTTGCTAATGCTGAGAGTCATTTGTAACTGAGTCAGGGATCATCTCAAGAGAGTTGGTCATGATGAGAGTCATTTGTAACTGAGCCAGGGATCATTCTCAAAAGAATGGCTAATGCTGAGAGTCATTTGTAACTGAGTCATGGATAACTCTCAAAAGAGTTGCTTATGCTGAGAGTCATTTGTAACTGAGTCATGGATGACTCCCAAGAGAGTTGCTTATGCTGAGAGTCATTTGTAACTGAGTCATGGATGACTCTCAAGAGAGTTGCTCATGATGATAGTACTTTGCAACTGAGTCAGGGACCACTCTCAAGAGAGTTGCTCACGATGAATGTTATTTGCAACTGAGTCAAATTACTCTTATTATGAGCAACACGTTTGAGAATGATCCTGTGATGGGCTTGAAACATCTGGATTTTTAAAACCTCTTCTTGGGTTCGCCTCAAGAAGATATAAGATTTATCATACTTTGACCATGAAAACCTGAGCTATAGAATATTATTAAGTATGTCTTACTCATTTTCGAGAGTTTACGAAGATTTTGTAAAAAAAAAAAAAAAAGTTGAAAATCAGCTGCTTCCTTCATCTCATCTAATATTTTTTATTTTTTAAACTTTCTCTTCTATAGACGTTTTTCCTAATTTTTGTGGATGCTCTGCTGCCTTGCATTCTACGACAAACTTAAGAATCATAATAAAAAATATTATAGAGTTGATAACATCCTACCTGTTGATAACAACACAACAGGTATCCTCACACACCTGAAGAATACCAAACATCAGTTATCATTATTATATCAAACCAAGTAAACAACATCTTTACTGAAGAATTGTTTAATCCTCCTGAATTCCTCTTTAGGAGTGAGTTCTTCTTGGTATAACTTTAGACCTATATTATTAATAATACATATTAAGCTTTATAGACCCTAGACCCTTGATGCAAGCAAAAGCTTCCTCAGTTAAGGTGTTTTATAAGTTTGTCATCGGTTGATCAGTTTATTGGCATCAATTCATTGGTTAACCATTTCTCACGGCTATGATTATCACAAGTGTTTCATTGGTTAATTAGTTCAAAAATATATTTTAAGTTATTGATTTTTAAATTATCAGGTTTAGATAAATGTGCTATAGTTGTCATAGTGTTTCTTTATTTTCCTCCTTTTTTCCAGTCTGCCTTTGTCCCTTGTTTCATCTAACAGAGTCCATTTTTCATCTATCTATTTTCTTTCCATTTCTATTTGAAGTTGTGAGGCGCTCTTGAATGAATTAATGACTTTATTGGTTTGAAAAATGATATGTGACAAACTTGATTAAAGTTGTATCTAACCATTGTTTAAACCAAATCAGCTTTTCGTGAGGCAGTACAGTAGGCTTTTATCTTGCTCTTCATCCCTCGAGAACTTAAAAATCAACTCTCATCCCTGAGTCCTAGCTATATGGCCCATCTACTGCCATTCACTTATTCCATTCTACTTCCGAGCCTCTCTTATGGAGTTTGATATCTTTTGACCCTTATGAAGTTTTCTGTTGCTTAGTTTTTATCTTTTTCTACCAAGATATGGTATTATCAGTTGGCAGCGTATAGTTAATCTTAACTATTTTATTAATGTCCCCTCTCAGTGTGATGGTGTCTTCTGATGACCGTAAATAGACCTTTGTCTTTACCTGTGTTATTATGAGAGCCAGCGTGGCTGTGTGGGTTGAACCACGTTTGCTCGGCCAACACTGAATCATTATGGAACGAGATAGGGTTCGATTTCTTGCCATGACGCTCTGATTTATATGGCTCAATATTGATCACATCATACTCGCTTCAGCGGTACAATGTACAAATGTATGATGTGTGAAGTAGCTGGAACTCTCCACCATTGGGACGTAAAAAGGGCCTAAGTGATGGCCTAATTGCAAGGTTCGAACTAGTGGTTCGTCCTACCCGTTCTAGTAGCAAGTACTAGACTACTACTACTACCTGTGTTGTACAAGTAAAAACCTCCCCACTTAGGGAGTCACAAAAGCCACCGAGCCATACATACTAGCTGAATTTTTGCTGTTTTGTGTGAAATCTCAATTGCAACTGTAGACAATCTAAGGGACAACTTTGAAAAACTTTCATTTTGATTACTAAGAAAGTTAAACTTGATATTTAAGTTAAATTTATCTAACTTGGTAATTACAGGAAGTATAAAAACAACAATAGATTACACAATCAACAAAGCTATTAACCTTGGCCATGAAAACCGTTGTCAAAACAAAAATACCTTTATCTTGTCTCTAAAAACAAACAATTGAAACTGATTCGTGCATTTTCTGGCATCCTCTCAATATTGTTTATTTCAATTTTGAAAGATCTATGATTAACATTTCATTTATATATACATATATTTTTTTGCTTTGCCAAAAAAAACTTTTATAAATAATTTAGTGAGGTAATAGATTTATTATTTTTATTTTTTTTTTCAATTGAAATAAATTTGGAAGAGTGACATCATGATAGAGAGCTTGGCAATTAGTATTAGTTTTTTTTTTTCAGTACCTAAAAAAAATAAATAATTTGATTTCTTTAACTATTAACTAATTAGTGCTTTGTTATTGTATTTAGAAATAATAATTAATTTAAATCAAATTATAATTATTATTAACTACGGGAAACAGACAGAGAAAAACAAGCTCCTGCGCCGGGGTAGGAGCTTGTTTTTCTCTGTCTGTTTCCCGTAGTTAATAATAATTATAATTTGATTTAAATTAAAATGTAATCTTTCTGTAGTATAAATACTACCAAAATCGTAAAAAAGAAATAATAATTAACTAATATCTCTATAATCAAATTAGAGTTTAAGAAGGGAGTTGTCTAAGAAGAGAATAATTATAAGAGCTAATAATTCTAATACTGACTGATTTCAACCAACAGAATTACAGTAGAACCTCGCTTACACGACCCTCAATATCATGACCTCAATTACAAGTGCAATTTTCAAATACCCTTGAGATTGCCATGACACATAATGTTAAATTAACCTCTATAACACGACTATTATTATCCAAACAACCTCAATTACACGGATTTTTTCCAATTCACAAAATAACTCAGAACCTCTATAACAAGTCGTTTTGAGAAGTCAACCTCTATAACACGACTGATAGCCAAAATAACCTTGATAACACAACCCTCAACAAATAGAGCACCTCGATAACAAGAATGTTTCCCTAATCCCCTTGAGACACTTCTTATCGAGGTTCTAATGTACTAAGACAGTCTCTCGGACATTATTAGTGTAGTAAAGTTGAAGGAAAAACTCCTATGTGAAATCACATGAGAGGCGTTAAGAGGACCTCTGGTAACCTTTTGTTTCTGGAAGCACTTAAGTTTGTAATTTTTAGCTCAGTGGTTTTTTGACAGTATAATGATCAATTCTGCTTTTTGAAATTTTACACGATATTTGTAAGTTGGTATAATCTTAGTAGAAACGGCTAACTACACTGTCATAACAGTACCAAAAGGCCCGAGGCAGTATAGTAGGCCGGTTATTGCACCTGCCCCATGTAGGCGAATAAGGAAGATATAGAGTCTCGCTTTAGTTGGATGGGCATTAGCAGTAGACTATAGTGTCGATACTGTACACCTGGATGTGAAGTGACACACTGCAGGGTTGTATCTATATATAAAAATGGATGACTGTTTGATGGATTGCCATTAAAGTTGGCAGATATATGTATTTTTTCAGGGAGAAGGATGTATGATTTTTAAAATTTAAATTTTCGTGCCCAGGGGTGCAGGGTACAAAAGTCAAAATAGTATATACCCTTCATGATCTATGTTGTTGAAAAGCTCTTTAAGAGTACAGTAATTATTTTTACATATACTTTTGCCATATTTTCATATCTGTGTATCGGAGGTAAAGGGCACTATGTGCCAAATTGTAAATTTTTCGGGAGAGCTATTTTAATGATTTTTTAATGAAATATGGTGCAAGGCCATACTGATAAGACTAGTAGCTCTCTCACTCTACTAAGTGGAGTGGGTATAGGGCAATATTGTGACCTGGTGATAACTTATTCTTAATTCTCTGGAGGTAAACAGCTACATGTCCATATAGTGCTCTTTACCTCTCCAGCATGTTGGTTCATAGTGCCTTTTCCAACTGGCTAAATCCGTGAGTTTTAGTTTTAGTGCCTTGTACCTCTAAAAAAGGGGGAAAAAATGAATAGGAAACTGTTAAAACCTCAATTTCGTAAAAAATGGAGATAGTGCCCTTTACCTCCAATACACAGATATAAGAGGAGGGTAAAATGAAAAAGCAAGGAAAAAATTATTTGTAATTAAAAATTTTAATTAATGTTTTTCTTATGGTCAACTATATGTTGCTTGCTCCAGAATAGTAACTCCAAAAACTTTGTACATCTGTACACCAAATCAGAATATGAAAAAATATGTATTCACTCACGTTACTAATCCTAATATTTTGCATTAGTTTAATTAATTTTAAGTTTAGTTATATAGCAAATGAAATAGTGAATACTATTGTTCATTCATGTGAATTATTAATAAAAAAAAATGTATATAGTTCATTATCTATTTTTTACTGATAAAAATTATGCAATCTCATTAGCTAAAGTCATCTTTCATCACTCTACAATAAATATAGATTCTAGATTGCATACAAATAATCCATATTTAAATATACAGAGGTAAATAATTATTCACAACGTCTACCGGTAATATAGAATACCTTTGATAGTATTATATATTAGTAAAGTAACGCTGACATAGTAGACAAGGGCTAAAGTATCTACTAACTCATATTTAGTTTTGATATCACCGCTACACATCTTAACCTACCATAGTCAAAGCTACATACCATGTCCCATGAAAACATTGAAAGATATTATTTATAATTCTATTTATTTTTTAGAATGTGAGAAGAGAATCTCTGTTACTCGTTGATTGTTGTTCTCTAATCAATGTTCTTAATTATTTTAATCAAACTTCAATTGTTTGAAGGATTATATTTGATTTTAGTGTATTGTTAGTATTGTTATAAAAAAAAACAAAAAAAAACTGGATAATAAAATTCTAACAGATTATATAGTTTTATATTTGTACAATTTATTTCATTTTAATATTGATAGTACTTATATTTTATTATTATGTTTTCAGATGTCTGAGGGTGTCTTGAATAAGCATATGGAATTCAAAAGGCGAGAGAGTAAGGTGTTTGTCTTCTCATAGGAGATTCATTCTTCAAAATGTTCAGAGAAGCTTGGACCTTTAGAGGGCTCTAAACCTCTTTCTACTACTAGATCTTCTAATTATTGAGTGATTTCAACCAACTTTAAGGTCGTACTTTATTCTATTACTGTTTCAAATTTTGTTTATTAATAAATCAATTAGAAGAGAGGTGTAATTGTGATAAAACTGAAATTTTTTTGTAAGGTGTTATTTTATTAAATCGTTATATTTGTTTATAAATATAATTATTTGTTATAAGTAGACCTGAATTGTCGTTGTAATCGTTATTCTGAAGGATGCATCTGTAATAATGATTCACAGTACCAAACATAAAATTGAGCTCGCTCGAGTATTTAATGAAGACGATTCACCGATAAACAAGAAGCTCCCTAAAGAGCTTCTGCTCAGGATATTCTCGTATTTAGACGTAGTTTCTCTGTGTCGTTGTGCTCAAGTATCCAAATCATGGAACATCCTGGCCTTAGACGGCAGCAACTGGCAGAGGATAGACCTGTTCGATTTTCAGACGGACGTAGAAGGACCTGTTATAGAAAACATATCTATAAGATGCGGAGGTTTCTTAAGGAGATTGAGTCTGAGAGGATGTCAGTCCGTCGCAGACGGGTCGATGAAAACTTTAGCCCAACTCTGCCAGAATATAGAAGATCTGAATTTGGAAGACTGCAAAAAATTGACCGACAGCACTTGTCAGGCTCTGAGCAAATACTGCAGCAAACTGACTCGACTCGACACCAGGTCCTGTTGTGCCATAACCGATCTCTCTCTCAAAGCTCTGTCGGACGGATGCCACCATCTCACTCATATCAACATCTCCTGGTGTAAGAACATCACGGAGAACGGTATAGAAGCTCTGTCGAGAGGTTGCCCCAAATTGAAATGCTTCATATCGAAAGGCTGTTTGCAAGTGACGGACCGAGCCGTCACTTGCCTCGCTCAAAACTGTACGGACCTGGAGGTGGTCAACCTCCACGGATGTGTCAACGTGGAGGATTCGGGAGTGAGTAAGATCGCAGAGCACTGTCCGAGAATACACAACCTGTGCTTGAGCGGATGTAGCAGACTGACGGACACCTGTCTCATCAGTTTGGCTACTCACAGTCACTACTTGTCCACTTTAGAAGTGGCCAGCTGCTCTCAATTCACCGACAACGGTTTTCAAGCTCTGGCTCGTAACTGCCGACTCCTCGAAAAGATGGATCTGGAAGAGTGCGCTTTGATAACGGACCAAACTCTGATTCACTTGGCCATGGGATGTCCGAGATTGGAAAAGTTAAGTCTCTCTCACTGCGAATTGATAACCGACGAAGGTATCCGGCAGCTAGGTATATCTCCTTGTGCCGCCGAGCATTTAACAGTGCTAGAGTTGGACAACTGTCCGCTGATAACAGACACCGCTCTGGAACACCTCGTAACCTGTCATAACCTGCAGAGAGTGGAACTCTACGACTGTCAGCTCATAACCAGAGCCGGTATCAGGAGGTTGAGAAACCATCTTCCTAACATCCGGGTGCATGCCTACTTCGCACCTGTAACCCCTCCTCCTTCCACCGGAGGAACCCACCAGAGGTACTGTCGCTGTTGTGTGATACTCTAGTGCTTAACCTACTACAACAAACACTTTGTTGCCATTGTTACTCTACCCTTACTTACTTTACTAATATGCAGTATAGTCATCTGCTTTATGGCCATTTACTAAAACTTTGATTTTCAAACCAAAATAGTATTTTTTTTTTCTTTTTTTCATGAAATTCATAGTAAAAGTTATGTAAAAAGAAAAAAAACAGTGGATCATTTTTTTTTTAGTGATAAATACACTTAAAATGGGCAAAATAAAATTGTGGCATGCCGAACTGCACTATCTATTTGCAGATAAAAGAAGTGAAAGAGACCGTGGGATTTATGAAGTAATAGCATGGCACATCTATTTTCAAGGAAACTCTGGATCAATGAAGAAGGGGCCAGTTTTCCTCCACTTTTCCTCTTGTTCAATTTTATAATTTTAATCCATTTAAATTTTATTTCATTTCACAATATTATTAAACAAATATTTTATCAGAGATGTTTTTTATCTCAATTTATTAGTTTGCTTTTAATTTTACTGATTTCTAAAAAAAAAAAAAAAAAAAAAATACATTTTTAAAACTCATCCGCTGTTCTTTTTGTATTTTTTTAAAACAAATTAAACTTAATCATTTTTGACACTTTATGGCTAAGAAATAAATTTTGAATGTGTTGTTTTTTTATATACGAGGAGGCTTTTACCTTTTTATCGTTCCAATAAAAAAATGATCCTCATCTATTTTTTTTTCTTGATACATCTAAAATCCATTTTAAAAAACTGCTTTATTAAAATTCTCAAAAGTTGGTCAAATCAAAATGAAGTAAAAATTTAAAGATTATAATAATTGTATTAGAGAACAATAAGAAAAAAGTATATATTAAATATATGGTTCTTATTCAGAAAAATAAAATCATAATATTTTTTTAATTAAAATATGGGGAAAAATTTATAAATTAAAAATTATTAAGAAATCTGCTCAAAAGAGAAATATTAAAATTTGGATTATGCTCTTTTTAAAAAACATTTGGATCGCCTAGTTTTTTAAATGCTATTAGTAAATTTAAATAAATTGAATATTTTAAAAAATTGGAAACAAATATCTGAGAATATGAAGTAAAATAAATAATAGCAAAATTAAAAAAAAAGAAATTGGCCTAAAAATATATTTAAAAAAACTTTTTTTTTCAGTCTTTATTTTTTCTTAAAACTTTTAAATCTGATTTTTTTTCTATTTATTTAAACTAAATATTGCATTTATTTATAATATTTAATAAATAAAATTCCTTGAAAAAAATACTGACAATTTAAGTTAAAAGAATCAACTAACTGTGGAGCAGCACAATCAGTGCTGCATTACAGAATATACCGAACCGTAGAATGCTGAATTAAAGAGAGTCTACGATCAGTAATTTTCTTCTTTTCTTATTGTTTTTGTTTTGTTTATTTAAACTGCATATCGTAAAGTAAAATAAAACAAAATGTATATTTTCAACAACTTATATTGTTTATTAATTCAAATATTATTAATAAGCAATAATGTTTTATTTTTTAAACAAAAAATGGCAACACTGTGTAGCTAAATATTGTTAGAAGTTAATTTTTTGTGAAAATATTATCACTTAAAATAAAATGAAAAACTCTTTTTTTATTATAACAAAATGAACTTTTTTTTTATTATTGTTTAGTATACTTTATTACTGTTATTGAATTTATGTACTTGGATAATAACTATGGCAATTATAGAGCTTAAAAGCTTGTATGAATTATCAAATGGTTCCAGTAGGGGGGTAGGATATTGCCAAGTTGAATTTTTTAAAAGAAAAAACAACGATTAAGCCACTGGCAAGAATCCAGTGGGGAAGAAATAGTTTAGATTAAAAGTTGGGTGAGATTAAGAAAAGAGTAAGAGATCCTTCGATCAATTAATTGTATTAAGATATACATGTATTGTATTAAGACATTTGGTGCTAATGTCAATATTGACATCTGCTCAGCCATCTATGTATCAAGGTTCAGGTCATGGTTTCAATCCCATAGCATGTCACTTTGATTTATTTGGCTCACTATTGATCACACTGTATTCACTGGGTCATCTAAGAATCATGGTTGAGTTCTATGAATCCCATGACATGTCACTTTGATTTATTTGGCTCACTATTGATCACACTGTATTCACTGGGTCATCTAAGAATCATGGTTGAGTTCTATGAATCCCATGACATGTCACTTTGATTTATTTGGCTCACTATTGATCACACTGTATTTTCTCGAGCGGTGCATTGTGTGAAATAGCTTTACTCCTTACCGGGTTGGTAAACAACGGCCCAAATAAGTGGCCTAAGTACTAGGTTAAACTAGTGGTTTGTTCTAGTACTACCCGTTCTACTTTGCCCCTAAGAAAATGGCAAATGAAAATAATTAATTTTAGCCAACATTTAACCTTAATCTTCCCTCGTCAGGAGTTGATATATAATTGTAATACTTATATGTGTAAAATCAATACGAGAATGTAAATTTGATATTTTTTATCTGCTTTTTTTTACTTTTTATTGTGCCATTTATGATAATTATAAATTATGTTATAATTAAATAGCTCATTTGTGTACTATTAAGTGTATATTTAACCATTCTATTGTGTAAATGTAGTAAATATTTCTCCTAAAAAATTGTTTTCTTTACTATTATATTTTAATTGACGACGGATTAAATTATGTAAATTGACGAAACAAATATTAATTTGTTGAGCGCTTCATACATTTAATACTGTATAGTATAATAAATCATTCGTATAATATTATTAGTATATATATTAAACAATTAATTATGTAAATAATTAACAACTCTTTAGTGAAACCAAAGTTTTAAAGTAAATGAGAAATCCAAAATTTTAAGACAAGAAAACCGAATGGGGAAAAATGTTTGAAATTTAACTGAGTTGTTCTCTAATAACGTTATGCTGGATGCTTATTATTGTTTTTTGTAGCAAATCTTAACTTTTTCTCTATTTTGTTGTTATAAATGTGTAATTTGGATAATTGGGGATTAGAGAATCCTTATGAAGGTTTATTGCTGTTTTTATTCCGCAAAATAAACTTACAATGTGTCCCTGGATGTTTTTACAGATTGGATGTGGATGAATTTATCAATTTTGTTTTCAGTTTATCAATTTCTAATTATGTGATCTCCGGTAGTTCATTGCTGTTATCTGCGCTTCTCACTCAAGAGCTCAAAGATTCCTAAATTCGGCAATAGTGTGCCCCCACTCTATGTTCCCCCAGCATTGCTATATAAATGTTTGGGTAGGTGAAGTGAAGTGGCTTCTATCTGGTTGCGATTGTCAATTATACAGTTTATATACAGCTGATATAGCAACTTACTAACTCCATGTCATCAAACTCGGGCTCTTGTTGTGCCGAAGAGAAACAAATAGGCGAAGAAGGTTAAAACTTATATGGGATTAACAATGGGCTAATTTATGACCTAACATCCAAATTTCATTTAAATCATATGGGTATTTTTTAAAATATGTTGGTTTGTAAAAAATTGATCATAAGACATACAGACAGACTCGGAATTATAAATGTTCCCTGTAGTCCAGTCAATGAAGAGAAAAATAAGGCGAAACCTCATAATTTTAAAGTACAGCACCAATTTTCATGAAAATTTGTATGAAGGTTCTATTGACCCTCTAATTCAAAGTTGACCCTATGCCGGGGGTTGCTTTTACGTAGGGGGTGAACCCCCCCCCTTTTTGAGGTAAACAAATTTCATTAAAAATAAGTCCGGAAATGGATAGATTGACTAATTCTAAGCAATTTTTGTTCTATAAAGTTTTTTCTGAAATTTGATACTTTTCGACTTATTCGCGATTGAAAGTGTCCATTTTTCAGTCGAAAAAAACACGTTTTCAGATACCTGCAAGTGTACAATGATCAGTTTTTTATTCATAATTCGCTTAGTTTTTGAGCTACCTCGTTGTTCAAAAAATGATTTTGAAGGATTTTTGAAGGGCTAAACGACCATGCAAAAATTACTTTTTTTCAACCCTTATTTTTGAAAGGGTGTGACTTAAAAGGGGTGAAAAAAGCTTCTTTTTACAAACTCAGCGAGATTTAAATGACTATATCTAACTCAATTTTTATGCAAAAAAAAAAAAAAAAGAAGCAAAATGTTTAGAAAAGCATAGTCTACATTTTTGTATTTAAAATTTTTTGCATATCATTAATAGTTTTTGAATTATTTTTAAAAAAATGCAATTTTTTTCAAAATTGCAAAAATTCACGTTTCACTGAAAGCTGAAATTTTCTAAAACTAAGCAATTTAAACCGGTGAAACTTCTTGAACATGTTGCAAGTATACAAACCAAGTAAATTGCAAAGTGGTAACGATTATTTTTAATAGGGGTGGTTATTAGGGGGTGATTTTCATTTTTTTTTCTTGAAAAACGAAAAGAAAACCATTTTATTTTCCTCATAACTCGCTTAGATTTGATGCTAGGGTCTTTTAAAAAAAACGAAAATAAAGGTTATTTCAAGTACTTTAAAAAAGGTATGAAGTAATTTCCCCATAAAATGCATAGTTTTTTTGTTATTCCGCGTTAAAACTTTTAATTTTCTCCTAATGCGAATAAGTGTCAACATTCGACAAGCTATTACTTCGTATCTATTGGGCCTAAAGACTTCATAAATACACCATCTTATTTGTTTTTTTATAAGCTACATTTTTCATAAGAATATTTTTTTTGATAAAATGCATACTTTTTGAGCTATTTGCGAAAAACCGTCTGAAAACGTGTTTTTTTCGACTGAAAAATGGACACTTTCAATCGCGAATAAGTCGAAAAGTATCAAATTTCAGAAAAAACTTTATAGAACAAAAATTGCTTAGAATTAGTCAATCTATCCATTTCCAGACTTATTTTTAATGAAAAATTTTTTTACCTCAAAAAGGGGGGGGGGGGTTCACCCCCTACGTAAAAGCAACCCCTGGCATAGGGTCAACTTTGAATTAGAGGGTCAATAGAACCTTCATACAAATTTTCATGAAAATTGGTGCTGTACTTTAAAATTATGAGGTTTCGCCTTTCATTGACTGGACTACTGATCTCTTAAACAGATTTCTTTCTGCCTTGAAAATTTGAAAATCGGAGACGTGAAAAATTTAAATTTTTCTGAACTATCACATAGCTTCCGTTACCTACCTATGGTAAGCTTGGATGCAAAATTGTGCCCAAACTGATTAAATAGCCATCTTGATCAGTTCATCCACAAACACATAAAATTCAAAATTGGTGAACAAATTCTTACATATTTATTGCAATGCATTATTATGAATATAGTTAGTTGGATTTGATAGATTGATAAATAAACAATCAATTGTTTTTGTATAGATTAATTTGTTATCTGAAATTTAATTGTTATCGTTAAATAATCAATGGTAAAATAGATTAATTTGATTTATTGAATACTAATTGCTTTATTTGCTGAAGATCTTAAAGAATATTTAAAATTTGTTTTGTTTGTTTTTTTAAAAATATTTGTTTATCTCAATTTATCGAATAAATAGGAAAATGTTCGTAATGTTGTTGAAAAAGTTGTTGATTTTGAGCTTTAAAAAAAAAAGTTTTAAAATGTTTATTTTGAATTTCTATGAGGTTATGGAAAAAAAAACATAAATACAATAATAGAAGAAGTGGTATATGAACGTAGAGAGAGATTAGTTTAGTGTTAATTCAAAAAATAATTTCATTTTAAGCCTTTAAAAAAATTGAAACTGAAAATTTTAAAAAAGTTACTTTAATTGACTACTTTTAATAAAATATTCAGGATTGCTCACTTTACAACCTGTCTTTAAAGACTGTGTTAGGAATTGGATAGTTTGGAGATGGGTAACAGTAGGAAGGTTATCATTAAGAAACCTCTTCGAAGGGTTTCATATTCACTTACTAATTGGTAATTTGGCAATTGGTTGATTCTAGTTTCCACACATCTCCACCATGGTTCCATCTGGTGTTCCATTAGTCCTTGTAGTTGGCCACTGAGGCTTGGTTGATTCTAGTATCCACCCATCTCCATCATGGTTCCATCTGGTGTTCCATAATTCCTTGTAGTTGGCAACCAAGGCTTGGTTGATTCTAGTTTCCACACATCTCCATCATGGTTCCATCTGGTGTTCCATAATTCCTTGTAGTTGGCAACCAAGGCTTGGTTGATTCTAGTTTCCACACATCTCTATCATGGTTCCATCTGGTGTTCCATAATTCCTTGACCCTCGCTGTGGTTTAGTTCCTATAATTATTGGACCATGTCTTCTCTTTTCCATTCTATTCATAGAAATTCGCCTTAAATTTCCATTCTAACCCTGTCTTAAAAGCTTAATGTGCTTTGAAATTAAGACCTCTGTGCATTATTGAAACAATTTTTTGTGTCTGTTGTTCCTCTGTTGACCATATTCTCCTATAGACCCTGACTTTAAGTAGCTTGTATTCCTTTGTCTCCCCTTCCTGGCTCAAATATCCATAGTAATACTTTAATGTCAAAACCATATATCTTGCTGCAAGATGTCTTTAAGAAAGTCTTTGTATCATTTACTTACATGACTAACAGTCTAGATGAGTGTCTTGTAGATCCTTAATTTTGCTGTCTTAAACAGTTTATTGACTTTCTTTAGCTTGTGTTCATTCGGCTCCTCTTATCTGCTCAAATATCCTTCGTAATACTCTCATTTCAAAACAGTTTCTTGCAAGATTCCTGTGAGAGCCCACTTATCACTTCCATACGTGACTAAAGTTCTTTTATATGTATTATATGTATGAGTGTATTATAGATCCTTAGCTTTGTTTTGTCTAGACTGATTTTTGACTTTTAGTAACATGTGTTCCTTTGAATTTTCCTACTTGCCCAATTATACTTAATATTTCAAAAAATCGCCTAGCTTACTGCAAGAGAGTCAACATATGACTTCCCCAGGAGACAACAATGGCGATAAGTGTCTTAGATATTTAACTCGCCAGCGTTGGTTGTTGTGGACAAAATGGCTTGGATTTTGAACAACTGCAGTCCTGCGGCTAATATTCACCTTTTCCTCCTGGTTAAATAATACGTTATTATGTGGGTGGACTTTTTTTTATTAAATTAAAATTTGGTGTAAATTTAACCATGCTTACTTTCCAGACAGGATTCCATGTCCAAAACCGGGACGCCTGGCAATAGGAGCAGAAATCAGAAATAAAACACAAAAATTAATCACACCAACTGCTGAACCGTGCCCAACCAGACATTGTGACAAGTTCATAACAGGCTATGGGGATTGAACCTAAATATGTTTGTGGCTTTTTGACTTGCAGATAGAGACAGTTATTGTTAGTGCAACACTGTTGTCAAAAAAGTTAATAGAATTCAACTTTCGTTTTCACTTGCAGGTAGAGACAGTTGGTGTTAGTGCAACACTGTTGTCAAAAAAGTTAATAGAATTCAACTTTCGTTTTCACTTGCAGGTAGAGACAGTTGGTGTTAGTGCAACACTGTTGTCAAAAAAGTTAATAGAATTCAACTTTCGTTTTCACTTGCAGGTAGAGACAGTTGGTGTTAGTGCAACACTGTTGTCAAAAAAGTTAATAGAATTCAACTTTCGTTTTCACTTGCAGGTAGAGACAGTTGGTGTTAGTGCAACACTGTTGTCAAAAAAGTTAATAGAATTCAACTTTCGTTTTCACTTGCAGGTAGAGACAGTTGGTGTTAGTGCAACACTGTTGTCAAAAAAGTTAATAGAATTCAACTTTCGTTTTCACTTGCAGGTAGAGACAGTTGGTGTTAGTGCAACACTGTTGTCAAAAAAGTTAATAGAATTCAACTTTCGTTTTCACTTGCAGGTAGAGACAGTTGGTGTTAGTGCAACACTGTTGTCAAAAAAGTTAATAGAATTCAACTTTCGTTTTCACTTGCAGGTAGAGACAGTTGGTGTTAGTGCAACACTGTTGTCAAAAAAGTTAATAGAATTCAACTTTCGTTTTCACTTGCAGGTAGAGACAGTTGGTGTTAGTGCAACACTGTTGTCAAAAAAGTTAATAGAATTCAACTTTCGTTTTCACTTGCAGGTAGAGACAGTTGGTGTTAGTGCAACACTGTTGTCAAAAAAGTTAATAGAATTAAACTTGTGTTTTCACTTACAGGTAGAGACAGTTGGTGTTAGTGCAACACTGTTGTCAAAAAATAGCTTTCATTTGATCTCAAATAATAATTCTTAAAAAATTGAAACTTCCATCTTAAAAATACTTTAATTAATTCAAAAAGGAAATTTATTGGGAAAACGTAAGCGAGCTTACGCTTAATCTTTAAACATTCTTCTGAAATTTATCTTTTCTTGCTTAAAATATTATTTAATGTCATTTTTTGAGCAGGAAGAGATTTTTGTATCATATTTATCACTATGGAAAATCATAGTTTTTACGGATTAATTTTAAATTCAGCAAGAATAATTTTTATATTGTGTAAATTTGCTCTCAATGTGGCTATTTCTATTTGGTAAAATGTGAAACCTGTTTATCTTATTATTATTATTTTAATTTCATTTTCACTTACTACTATTATTAAATATTTACAGTGAGCTGTAGGGGTATTTATTTATTAGTTTCTGTTGTTTTTATGGTTTTATTTTGATTAAGAGAAAAGAAAAATAATTTTTAGTCTTGTTTTTGACTCTGCATAAGATTGAGTTGTTTAATTTCATGAATAATATATAAGTTTAAATTTACTAAGCTT
>KZ651162.1:72961-126945 GCA_001010745.2 Gerris buenoi | reverse complement strand
TTTTTTTTCTTGTGTAGTTTTTTGAACCCTTTTTTTCAATTTATTAAACCAAAAACACTACAATATTTGCGTGTTTTCTTTTGGGTCTCTTCAGGGTTTTTTTTTTTAAATTAGGTAATAATAATTTAAACCATAATTATTTTTGTCTTGCTATATTTAGCCCTACACCTTGGGCTTCTTCAGGCTCTTCTTTTTAGTTCCATTATTTTATTTACATAAAATTTGTCAATAATAGGTCAATATATATAAAATTACACATACATATAAAAATTAAACATAAACACAATTTAACGTATGTCTATCATTTTTTAAAATTAAAATTGACTTGAATCTCCTCTGTTTAACATTCAGAAGGAGACTTGGTCTACTAACTAAGTTTTTACTCAGGATCATGAAAATCACATTGTCCACCAAAAATGGCGGGACGCGGACACGCTCTCCACCGGTTTGTTTTTTTCAAATGCCTATTGCCAAGCTACGATGAACTTAACCGACCGCATATTCTTAAAAGGCACCAAAAGATTTACTTAAACACAAAATTCTAGCTTGTTGTTAGTCAGAGACTTTTTTGCACGCTATCTCCTGGACTATTACTTGGTACATATGCTTCCGAAGGCCTTCAATTTCCGGTGAATTCCCAAAAACTATGATATTAAACCCTTTGTGACACGGATTTCAGTGGAAAATCAAATTTGTTTTATATCTAAATAAGTTTTATCAGTTAAATTTCCTAAAACTAAATAACTTAATAAGAACATCAATCAGGATTAATTTAGCCGAAAGCTTAGCATACTTTTATCTTATATGAAACCAAACTCTAAATGAACATCTACATTCCAGGTGGTGAGTTCACATACCAGAGAGGTGAGATGTGTTGTATACTGATGTTTAGCCCCCCCCCCCCCCCTTTTTTTCGTAATAACATTGTGTTGATTAGGATTTAAAAGAAACGGTAAAATAAGATTGTCCACTAATAATTATTAGGAACTTTCTAAAATTTTAAATTTTTATTTAATCAAAATTTATTTTCTCATCTATACATTTAAAAATAAAATCTTGACTTCTTATTAAAAAAAAAAAAGTTGTAAATTTAATGTGTTATTATTATTAAACTTTTTATGTCCTTAAGTTATTATTAAATAACTTGTTTTTAACGGTTTACTCAACTCATTTGAAGAATGAATGTTATATATATGTATAAATAAATGTTTAACAATTAATCATTATAATATTTCATTAAAAGAAATCGAATGAAACTAGAACCAAGTTATGAATAAATGTTAGATTTTTACTATTGTAATTAAAAGATTAAATGTTTAAGAAAAAAAAATAATAATATAAAATTGATCTTAAAAAATTACTAGATTATATGTTTTTATTCGGATTTGTTGTTCTTTATTTAGTTCTTTTTTTAAATTTTTATTTTTACCTTTGTTTAGGTATAGTGAATATATGGTTTGCATTCACTTCTGCTTCTTAAATATGAGGTTAATCTTATTGAGTTACCAAATTTAGCACCCTGCAAAATTCTTATAAATGAAACAGCTACTTTGAGAAAATTTGCCATGGTTACGTTCATACAGTAGGACCTCGATAAGAAGTGTCTCAAGGGGATTAGGGAAACAGTCTTGTTATCGAGGTGCTCTTTTTGTTGAGGGTGTTATCAAGCTTATTTTGCCTATCAGTCGTGTTATCGAGGTTAATGGGCGGGGTTTTCAAATCTAGACTTGTTCAAGGTGGACCCATTCCCGTATAGAGTCGTGTTATTGAGGTTGACTTCTCGAGGTTGCATTCGATTAATTAATTTTTTCTCTGCTTAATTTTATAAAATTAAGAGAAAAAAATATAAATTGAAACCTTAAAACCTAGATAAAGAAAAGAATTAGTAACAGTACCTTGACTTTCAGACGGAGAACTATCTACAAATGGAGGCAAATTGTTCTCCTCAACAAACTCATTGATTTCTAAAAACAAAAATTATAATTAATTAATAATTAACAAATATTTTTTTTTTTAAATATATATTAGGTTCATAAAAAAAAANTTTTTAAATAAAAAAAAAATAAAAAAAATCTATGAATTATTTTAAAACTCATAAAATAAATTATTAGGAGTGACATTAGGAATTGAACTGACACATAAATTGAACTGAAGTAAAAATTCACATTAGAAGCATTTAATGTTTTAGGGAAGAAAAGAAAATGCTAAGAGTAATTAAATTAGTGGGGAAAAAACATGAGCCATAAGAGAAGGTCTAATCTAAAGATGAGAAAGAACAAAACAAGGAAGTGTAAACATAAAAATAACAAATAATTATACTTGATATTAATATGAGCCTTCATCAATAAAAAAAAAACACTTTTTTTTCTTTTTTTTGGCCAACTTACGATGTTGTCCAAAATAAGTTTTAGCTCTCTAGTTAGTCGGAAAATGGTTTAAAAATGTATAACTCACAACACTTATGTATACCTCAAACAAGTGGAGTTTTACAAAAGATTTAAATGCTTTTATAACTCCACTTGTTGGAACTTGAAATGTTTAACTCACTCTAAATCCAATATGGTGAACTAGTTATTTTTTAAGCTTTATCTATGATATGGGTATCAAATTAAAGGGTTTGCTGAGAAGAATACAAAAAAATAAAGGGCCTCCACTCTAAATCCAATATGGCGGATGGCCTAAGATAAACGCTTGTTTTTTTTACTAATAATTTTTTAATTTTAATTCTGTACTTTGTCAAAAAGAGTGAGAAAGATAAAATAAAAATATAAACCGATAAAATAATGTTATGCTATGACTTACTGTGTTTATAAGAGAAGATAGGTCCTTTGAATCTTTTTACGAAGGAGAATTTGGAAAGTCTTTCTCTAACTGGCATGTTCAAGGCTGCAGTTGCGTCTGTAAGTGATTTTAGTAATCTATATCTGTAAGTTAACGGTTGATTCTGAAACATTGAAATCCTTTTGTATTATTTTCAGTTTTTGGAAAAGTTTTCCATTTAACCGAACACCTTTGAAAGTCGGATTTTGATTTTAACATTTCATGTTTAGGCTATGGCATAACTCAAAAAGCGTTATGTTACTTAAAAACTCAGAAAAGTGTAACAGAGAGTTAGAAAGCAATAGGAGGTCTGCAAATCAGTCTCCAGCTGTAGGGGCCTCCCATACCACGCTTCGCAGAGCCGAAAAGAGTTCCACTGGTACCAGGGCAGTAGGTACTCGCAGGAGGTAGTCCTAGTTGGACTAGACGTTGCACTAGGCTAAAGGAAAATAACGGACTCAAAGGTAACCGACGACGCGACATGTAGTCGGCTACTTTCGGGTCTCCCCCACTCCAGCCCTATACCCCAGTGTTAGTTTTGATCTCCGAGTAGAGCACGTCTCAAAGCCTTCCTTATCTCTGTCTCTGTCACACTCTGTTTTTTCTCCCTCGTTCTTTATTCTCCCTTAGCTTCCTCATTATAATTGCATTATAATTACTAGTTTAGTCATTATAATTGCAATTTTTTCCAATTTGGGGGAACTTTTTTTTGACTCATGGGTGACTACAGATCTGGTTTAAATTCCCCGGATCAGCATTGATAAGAAATGAAATTAAATTTCAACGATATAAATTGAATTACCTTGATGTAGTTTTTTACGTTAACTTTGTTAAATTTCTTTATATTTGACAAATCTATCCAACTTCTTGATACTTCTCTTGAATCGAAAAAAGTCACGTTATAAACCGTCTGAAACATTTAACAAAATTATATTAAACAAGTGTAATCGATAGTGTGCAGACGATATTGAAATTTAAATTTATTAAAATCCAATCATATATCCTGGAAGATGGTGGGGATATTGGCGATCTGTGATTTTACATCAATACTTAGTTAACATCGATAGTAGTTTTTCTAAAGAAAAAAAAGAGGATACAGTCAGACCTCCTTATAACAAACTCATTTACAGCAAAAATCTCTATGTAACGAATTATTTTATGTCCCTCGATTTCTCTATGTAAAGTGTTTTTGTAGTAAAAGAAATTCTATGTAACGAAATTTCTATACAACAATTTTTTTTTTTTCTGGAACCATCGAGTTCGTTGTACGCAGGTGCGACTGTAATTGTTATTTATTACACCTAAGCCATCCATCGACACAAAAAAAATTAAATAGAAAGGTGTAAATCTCAGCGTTTTACATTATCAATACTTAGTTTAGCTCATCTAGATAATATTAGTTTCACTTTGAAAATTTGAAGGATATTTTTTGAGTAGATGAATCATTGGGAATAATTTCAGCTGTCGTTATAATATTAGCTCTCAGTAAGTCTACTTAAGAATAACATTCTTTTCTTTTACACACCGCCTACAATCTACTGTAAGTTTGGTACCAAAAGATTGTATGATGTCTTTGTTCTTCTGATTGTACATAAAGTATTTTACCCTTTCCTAATCAAATATACAATACTGACACAATACAGATGCGTAAGAACAAACATATAAAATGTGACAACAAAAATAGTCTCCCAATTATTGTGGCACATAATTGGCACATTTTTTTTTTCCTTGCCTCCTATGTCTCGTATTACAATCATTTAAAAAAATGTTTGATCCTTAAAAGGGTCAATTTTATCCTTTAACAACCTATTATATTGTCAAATTTATTTAGTTTTTCCTCATATTTTTAAATCTGTCAAACTTGTTTTGATTTTTTACATAAATTAAAGTATCAATTTAGCAAAGTTTAAGGAGGCAGACAGAATCTAGAGTAATCTGCGAGTTATTGTCGACAAACCATCCGAATTTCATAAAAATCAGAAGATATAGGTGTAAATAAATTTATTTTTATGCTCTTGTTGAAGTGAAATAAATGGGTGCAAAAGGTTGAGACTTAAATGGGACCAATAATGTGCTAATTTTCAATGAAATTGGACGTGTAGTTTTTAAGATATGTTGGTTCGCAAATATTGAGCAACAGACAGACAAACGCAGAACCAAAAATGTTTCCTGTTGTCTGAAACGGATTTCTGTCTTGAAATTTTTGAAATCGGAGACATAAAAAAACTGACATTCTGTTACCTTCGGTAAGCTCAGAAAAAAATATGGTCATTAATATTGATTGTTTGTAGTCTAACTTTATCGATATGTAGATTGACAATTCTGAATTGATCAATACTATTGACTGTGTGGGTTTAAGAGCAAGTATTAAGAGTCTCTAGACTGGAGGCCGATTCTGTAACTTTGAAACCTCCCTTTTCATGTTGTTATATATCAAAAAGTTGTTATGAAGATGCACGTGCAACCTTTCAACGTGAATCTGTAACTTTGTCTGTTGTTATATAAGGAGAAATTGATAAATAAGGTTTGATATGATATAGATGATTGATGATTATATTGTTGATATAATTTGTCAGGTTATGTTGTTATATAGCAAATGCTAAAAACCAAAACAAAGTGACGCCCTTATTGATGTTTTCATTCACTTTTTTTTATTTTCTGACTGAAATAACTTCGATCCAATGTAATTCCGATTACATATTATCCATAAGTATCAAAGGTGCAAAACTAGGAAGAATTATCTTCAACTGAAATAACTATTTTCTTCGACAAACATTGTTAAAATTAAACACATCCTTTAAATTGTAAATTTTTGATGGATTTTTAAGGTGCATTTAAAAATAAAAAAAACTAGTTGATAAAAGAAATGAAAATCAACTGTTTTTTTTTTTATTTTTAAATACACCTTAAAAATCCATCAAAAATTGAATAAAATTTACTGAAATAAATATAAAATGGCCAATAAAAAGGACACTATCAATCCGCAGTTATATGGCCACATACAGCGCTGGCATCACTGTACAGATTCACTACATTATATAACAACACTTTGATATATAGCAAGGTTTGATATATAATTTCATAGTGAATATATATATAAAAAAAAAGTTACAGAATCAGCCTCCTGACCTCAAAACAGCTAGTAAAAACAAAAATTAAAAGATTAATTTTGTAAAAGTTGTATTTTTACAGGTGATTTGTTGTCGGGATCTGGCCAGTAGTAAGTGAGGAATTCTGGGTTATCATCGACCATGGCTGGCCACCAAGGATAGCCGGCTAGCTTAGCCCAGACTAAGGAGCCGGCTGTAAACACGTTTTCTATCAAATCCTCTTCTCCGAAGTACAGACATTGCTCTGCACTGCAGCTGTTGTATCTAGAGTCTAGAAATCAGAAAGAACAAAAATAACAAGTAAATATTTTGAATGATACCAGTTTATAGCCAATTGCCAAACACAGTAGATAATACTGATCTGTTGAATAATAATTATAATAATAAACTAGGGGGCTCCTCCCCCTACTCGCTTTGCTCGTCAACCCCCGAAAGGCAGCCGCTGCCACGTCGAGGCACTCTAAAGTGAAGCATTAAAATTGATCTCATGTTTCTTTTCAATGATGACAATGACAAAAACACACATGCTGTAAAATATCACAATCAATATAGAAAGTACTGAAAAGGACTGTCGAGAAAATTCCTGAGAAANCATTTCTTTTCAATGATGACAATGACAAAAACACACATGCTGTAAAATATCACAATCAATATAGAAAGTACTGAAAAGGACTGTCGAGAAAATTCCTGAGAAAGACTGATTTAGCGATTTTTTTTTTTTTTTTTTTTTTTTTTTTTTTTTTTTTTTTTTTTGCAAGGTGTGTGCATAGTTATGGAATGAGAAGGGTGAGGTGAAGATGCGTGAGTATAGTGTAGAACAGCGGTTTAGGTATAGTGGGGTATAGTACTTTCCTTGTCTCTCTGACATTCCGATATACCTACTTTCAAGTTCTCCCTTACCCCTCTAATCACCCTCACTCTTTCTACACACAATTTAGTATGTCACTCTCAAGCCCTCTCTTTTCTCCCCGGACTACCCCCTTTTTCTGCTATCACGCTCTTTCCCACAGGTTTTGTATAGCACTCTCACTGAACTCGTTTGTTTACAAAACTTTTTTAATAATATAAATACATAAGTTTTGCACGCATTTTCTACATACTGAAGGAGTTAAAAGAAAATATCTTCCTATAATATAATAATTTGCTTTTAACAATGACATTTTAGTCCAGGAGATAGCGTGTAAAAAAGTCTCTGACTAACATCAAGCTGGAAGTTTGTGCATAAGTAAATCTTTTGTGGTCGGCTAAGATCATCTGTAGGACATAGCTTGGCCATAAGCATTTGGAAAAAAAAAAAAAAAAAAAAAAAAAAAAAAAAAACACATGAAGAGCTGTAATGTCCTGCCCTTTTTGGTTGACCAAAAATCAAATTCATCGTAGTTTGTCAATTGATAGGTGACCACTTTGATTTGGAGTAGGTAATATTCGAATAACTAACCTATCAAGTTTCAAACTCCCATCAACTTGACTTTCGGTCTACTAACTAATTTTGTACTCAGGATCATGAAAATCACACTGTCCACCATAAAGGGCGGGGCATGGCCGCTCTCCACCGGTTTGTTTTTTTCAAGTACCTATTGCCAAACTGTGTCCCGCAGAGGAACTTAGCCGACCACATATTCTTAAAAGCCACTAAAAGATTTACTTATGCACATAATTCTAGCTTGATGTTAGTCAGACACTTTTTTCATGCTACCTCCTGGATTATTTATTGTTGTAGTTTATTTTATTGATTATAATTATTTAATTTTATTCATTATAATTATTTTATTTTATAGATTTATAATAAACTTTGAAAGCTGCTTTGATAAACAAGTATTATATTATATTAAATGGAGAGATATTTCTCTTAAATCCTTTCAGACTTCCTCTCTGGATGATACATTAAAGAATATTATTAGAGAATCCATAAATTGGAGCTTTTGTGAGTTCTAATTTCTGACACATTCTGCTCATCTGCAACTCAGATTATATTTATTTTAAGTCACATTTTAGCATTAATTAGTTTATTACAGGGGAGCTATTTTCTACAAACTAAAAAAAAAACAAAAAAAACAAAAAAAAAACAGAAATTTGAGTGGTCTTTCTTTAAAATATACGAGTACAACATTTTTATACAAAAAATAGTTTCAATATTTTACTACAATTAACTGCCAGTGTATTGAATTACATACTAAAAAAATTGGTTTTTGGAAAGAAGTTCCTTATGGCACTTCTGGGCCCGGGAGTGAATCCAAAAAAAACGACCAAAATCACCGTCGCAAAATAACCGTCATGAAATCACCGTCACGCAAAAAGCATCACAAAATCTACCGATAATGGGGGATAACTTGTGTAAAAGTTGAACGACTTAGTTGAAATTTGGTACACATGTTCATTTTACCAATGCCCAAGACAAGTTCGTTGGACAACATTATCCGCCCAAGCGTTCACGCGCAATGCTCGCGTAAACGTAAGCGTCAAATTAAAAAATTGGAATTTTTGGACGGGAAAAAATTCTAACTTCATCTATTTAATGAGACAAACAACTTTTTTAAATACTTTTTTTTTTTAGTAAAACGCACACCTACACTGCTATAAAGTGATAAAGATCGATAAATTTATTCAAGCGGACCAAAGCAATTAAAATAAAGAAAACAAAGTTTTTACCGATATCTTACGTTCTAACGTAACGATTTAAATTAAACTTGGTATACATCACCTAAGCACAATTGAAACAAGCATGTAAAATTTCGACCTGATACAAGCAGAAGTTCTTGTGAGTTAATGATTTATATTTTTTATTTTAATATTTAATTGTAGTAATTTGCCGACGGGGATTGAGAGGACAGTTCTTTTTTGTTCTACAACCATCTGCTTTAACTATAAATTTATGATTAACTTTTTTCTACAAGTTGGTTTCTTTTAATTTTGTCTCTTTTCTAACTCCACCATGTATAAGTAGTTATTGCTGTGATTTTATAATTTATATTTAATGAAAAGAGTAAGGAACTTCGTTCCTACCGGGTGTCCCACGACACCACTCGTATTTTTTTTTTTTACAATAATTTACCTCATTTGCCTTAATTAATAATTTACCTTATTTGTCAAACAGTTAAGTACATTAGTTGTTTTATACCTTTGTTCATGCAGCAATACCAAACTTTTGGTACATCAAGAGGATCTACAATATCCTTGAGATAGCGCCACTTCAGACAGTTTTTGTGACAGCATTCCACCTGTATTTAAACAAACATTATGTCTTATGTGTAAACAAAAAAATATATAGAGGCCATAAAGGTTTCCTCGGCCAGAGTCCAATTAATCTAGGCATTCCGGAGCAACTACATTAGAGAGTTTGTTGGTAATTTATAATTGACTACCATCATGATCAATTTCCTTGAGAATGATCTCTGAAACGTTCTAAAAGCTTAGGAAGATTCACAGTCATTTATAAATGACTCCCATCATGATCAATTCCCTTGAGATTAATCTCTGAAATGTGCTCAAAGCTAAGAAAAATTCACAGTCATTTATAAGTGACTCCCATTGTAATCAATTCCCTTGAGAATGATCTCTGAAATGTGCTCAAAGCTTAGGAATATTCACAGTCATTTATAAATGACTCCCATCATGATCAATTTCCTTGAGATTGATCTCTGAAATGTGCTCAAAGCTTAGGGACATTCACTGTCATTTTTAAGTGACTCCCATCATGAGCAACTCCCTTGAGAATGATCTCTGAAATGTGCTCAAAGCTTTGAGAGATTCACAAAATCTCTGTGATCTCCTCGTGAAAATCTAGATTTAATGTATAGAGTTTGATTTGCTTCTGGGATATATTAAAAATACTTTGCCAATTAGTGTGGCACATAGCTTCCTTGCGTCCATTCTTACATTTTAATGATCTTATGCTTTTAAAACCATTTTTTATCCAGTTTATTTAATTTTTCCTCCATTTTTAAATTTATTTAATTTTTCCTCCATTTTTAAATTTATTTAATTTTTCCTCCATTTTTAAATTTATTTAATTTTTCCTCCATTTTTAAATTTATTTAATTTTTCCTCCATTTTTAAATTTATTTAATTTTTCCTCCATTTTTAAATTTATTTAATTTTTCCTCCATTTTTAAATTTATTTGATTTTTTTATATGTATTAAAGTATCAATTTAGCAATATTATCTGCAGGCTACTTTCAACAAACCATCAAGTACTTTTAAAGATATAGGTGTAAATAAGTGTATGTTTGTGCGCTTGTGGAAGAGAAACAAATGGGCGCATAAGGTAGAAACTTATATGGGACTAACAATGGGCTTATTATGACCTACTATCCAAATTTCAATATCCAAAATCCAATAAAATTTTAAAATATGTTGTTTCGCAAAAATTGAGCGACAGGTGGCAGACAGACATGAAATCAAAGATGTTCCCTGACGTCTAAAAACGGATTTCTGTCTTGGATTTTTTTTTATTGGAGACCTAAAAATGTTTTGTTTTTTCAAAACGATCACATAGCTTCCGTTACCTTTAGTAAGCTCGGAAGCAATATATTAACAGACTTCAATTGAGTTGTGTGAAAGAATGTGATTTGAAACATTCAATGCAAACACCCTCATTGTTTTAGCGAATTTTCAAAGAAAATTAAGCTATTGCAATGGCTTCAAAATGTTTTCATGGAAATCCGTTTTAGACCATTCTGAATCAATTACTAAAATTTAACACTTTTTTTTATGTATGTATGTATATTTGTATATATGTGTCACTCCAGACGATATCTCCCCTTAGGATGCATTTAAAAATTTCAAACAAATTTTAAAATGTCAATCATATCAAAAGAAAGGATGAGTTCGTTGGCCAGAATTTTTGGAGTCCATTAAAGGGTCAAATATAGCATAAAAACATGTTGTTGTTTTTTCACTTTTACCCCCCTTTTATATGAAAATATGATACAAGTGTACATAACAACAATTACTGTACTCTTAAAGAGCTTTCCAACGATGTGCTTCTTGAAGGGTAAATACTATTTTGACTTTTGTACCCCGTACACGTGTGTACCAAATTTTTTTTTTTTTACCCATCCTAATTCTAAACCAAAATTTTCCAATATTATCATAAGCCAATAATACGCAGATTTCTTTGAAAATTCGCTCATTAAGTCATGGTGCATGACTGGACTTTTGTATTAATGCACACTTACAGTCTATAAGATTAGAGTTGGCACAATCGAAGGCGGGAAACAACAAATGTTGAGGTAGTTTTGGGGTTATAAAAAGGGAAAATCGGTGTTGCCATGTTATATTTTTTTTGTGGAACAGGGGTAGAGTAGAGCATTTTTTTTTCTGAAGTTGCATTCAACATGGGGGACCAATTTAATTGTTTCCCTCAAAATGTTCCCGCCTTTTGTTGTTCCGACTGTAGTCATGTTGTTAATTAATTACAAATAATTTGTATCAGTATATAGGGTATTAATGTTAATTAGATAATAAAATTGACAGATGTTTACCCAAAGTCCAATAGTCCTGTTTTCTTGAAGCCAAAGTAGTTTCTCAGATTGAGAGAGGCGTTGAGGTGGTTTCACTATGTGACAATCCTGGGACATCAGTCGTCTCTGAATGACATTTCTTTCCACTTTTCTCAAACTCTTCTACAACGTAAATAACAATTAGAATAAGTTTTAAACTTGGTGAGCTGATCAATTATTAAGTATTTTACACTACAACTAATATTAATGAAATATTGTAAAAAAAAAATATAAATAAATAAATAAAAAATGGTTGTAGTTAATTAGTTAAAATGGTAAAAGAGTGTAATTTAGGCCCTCCGCACACGGAGCAACTCAAAACAGACTCAATTGGAAACTCCAGTCATTTTTGAGTTGACAGAAAGCAAACCCAGTTTGTAATGAGTTGCTCTGTGTGCGGTGTCCCATTCAATTACACAGGTTGAAACTCATAGTCAACTGGTTGGTGATTTGAGTTTGTAATCAGTTTGTTTTGAGTTGCTCCATGTGCGGTGTCCCATTCAATTACACAGGTTGAAACTCATAGTCAACTGGTTGGTGATTTAAGTTTGTAATCAGTTTGTTTTGAGTTACTCCATGTGCGGAGAGCCTTAGAATTAGAAACCTGTATTAATGTAACATGACGAGAATCACAATGAGTCAAACACATTTTAACGTTTCTAACAAAAACATTTCTAACAAGAATTTTTAATAAAGACCATCACAATGTAATTGTCTAGGCCAGGGGTGGGCACGCATTAGGTCAATGAGGGCCACATTCCAGTTTTTCATGTATTAT
The DNA here is from genome assembly GCA_001010745.2 of Gerris buenoi. NCBI lineage: Eukaryota > Metazoa > Arthropoda > Insecta > Hemiptera > Gerridae > Gerris > Gerris buenoi. The sequence continues at coordinate 114,736 of KZ651162.1, read as the reverse complement.
AAAGAGCCACACCAAAATTACACTGTATTAAATTCAGAAATTAAAATTTAATTTAACTAATATATTTATGTATCATACACAAGTCTTAAATGCTTAAAATAAAATACAAATGCTTCATAAAAGAAAAATACAATTAAATGAGAGACAATGCAATTACATACAAATATACAATAATTATTTTAAATAATTACAAGATAAAAATAACTTTTTATATACTACCTTTTTTAATTTTCTTTATCATAATTTCTGAATTAATTAAAAATTTTTGAATCATAATAGGTAATGTTAATAATATAATGTTTATTGTTAAATAAAAACACCGAATCTAAACCGTGGCCATCAATATGGCTCCGTGTAGGGGAGGGTAAGAGAAAAAAATAAGTACAAGTATAAAGAAGTACAGATATAAAAAATAAACCGATATCTAGTACACAAGTGTGGACAAACTTGGTTGTCATACGTCAATTAATTTATTTAATTGTTTACTTGGTTTACTTATTCTTTTTTGCTGTCATTCAATGTGTTTACCTCTATCACAAATTTGAAACCCGTCAAAATGAAGATTGTAAATATTATGGGATATGACAAAACAAATAAAATAACTTGCGGATTTTTTCCGAACTAACTTTCCATACAGCAAATTTGCTGAAAATGAATAATGACAGCAAAAAACTGAAAAATTACTAAAAGTATTAAAATAATGCATTGTCATCGTGTTCTGAAAGTTTCAAATGTCTAGCTACTTGGGATGTTAGTTCAAATTCGATTGCAAGATTTGTACCAGACAAACAAACAAACAAACAAGAAACCAAGTTAATAAAAACGTAGTAAAAATAAAATAAATAATATTTTGACTTTATTGTGGAGTACAAAGATTAATAGTAATATGTTATACCAAAAATTGAAATTAGACTGCATGCACTTTTTTTTAAGTATTTTTTTACATTTTGATTCTGGTACGAGTTGCTAAAATTCAACTGTAGAAGTAGATTTGTGCTGCATTTGCAATGCCTGGTATTCTTTCACCTCTAATAATTCAAATTTTTTAGCCAATTTTTTAACAAGTATTATTTCAGAAATCTTCAATTATACCCCAAATAAATTGGTTTACAAAATATTAAAAATGTAGATTTCAAACTTTTCAAATCCTCAAACCTAAAAAAGGTATAAATTGTGAATGGGAGCCGCACTTAACTCGACAAAGAGCCACATTTGCCCAAATCTTGTCTAGGCTGTCATCTTGAAAATGATCCAAGGACGGATCGAATTATCTCAAAAGTGAAGCTTTTATTTCCTTAAGTGACCCAACAACTAAAGAATTAAAAAATACAAGGAATAAATTCTACTTATGTATTTAGATAAAAATGTGTCATTTTCAATGTTAATAATAAAATTTATTAACTGCCTTTTATTTGTAAAAAAAAGCTCAAAACATACTTAAGGCTCTTTGAGGTTAGGAAAAACAGTAAAATTAAAATTATATTGTTTCTAAGCCAGATATCAAAAATCTAAGTGCAGGCTTCATTCCCAATTTTAATTCTGCACAATTTGAGCCCTATTTCAACTTTCTATGATAAACAGTACAGGCCATTTCAATACTACGATAAAACTCGTATTGAAATAGTTGTAGTATTTCTTGTAGTAGGGAATTGAAATAGGGCTCAAATTGTGCAGAATTAAAATTAGGAATGAAGCCTGTTCTTAGATTTTTGATAGCTTGCTTAGAACCAATCAAATTTCCAGTTTAGTCATTTTTATCACCTCAAAGAGCGGAAGCGTTTTAAGCACAAGATTGTTCAGTTTGTATTCCATAATATTCAGATAAACCCTGTTTATTAACATCTTAAACATTTTATCAGGATGATGTGATATCCATATACTCCATCATTGCAGTTCAACTATGTAATTAATAAGGTGTTACAGATTTTTTTTTTTTTTTTTTAATAACACAATATAGGTAGTTAAGTTTTTTTACCTTAAGGGACGGCAAATTATCACAATTGACATCAGCATAGAGTCTTTTCCTTGCCGTTTTCTTTGAGTCTTTTGAAATCCCCGAACAATGAGACAGAAAGTCTCCGCTAGATGCCATGTTGACGGAACTTGTATTCATCTGCTCGTTAGAGGATCTAAGCCCAGCATCAACCATCTTATTTTTTAAATCTTCTTCGTATAATTTTTTATTAACATTATTATCTGTTAATTCGTCTTTGTTTTTCCTCGGCCTTCCTTTATTTTTCATCGTATTTTCTTTCGGAGGTTTAATTGCCTTTTGTTGTCTGTTTGTAATTTTTCTTTTCCGAACAATTTTCTTATTTTTATTTCCTGAGTCGGGGAGTTTTGTCGCGTAATGATCCCACGAACTAAGAGGTGATTGTTGATTGCTCACGGTTTCATTTTGACTTAAATTGTACCGTTTGTTAAATTCTTCAAATGCGCAATTTTCTAAAAGCGGACTGTTAAATAAAATTTTCGGAACTGAATTTAAAATTTCATTATTTTCATTCTTAGACTGATGCGCATTATGTGGAGATTTCATGTTTTCAGGTGCATCAGGTATTTTATTTAAATTGACATTTTCAGTAGCAATGTTTTCTTTAAAATGTCCATTTACCGTATCAGACGCTAATTTTATTATATCCTCCGATGGATTTACAATATTATTATTAGTATCCGTTTCATCCTTTGTCAAATCAATAAGGAAAGAATCACCTTTATCGATTCCATTCACTTTATTTTCTGCATTTTTGTTATTAAAATGTGGATCATTTACATTATATTGCTCCGGCAAATTATCTATTTTTACATTTTGATTTTCATCGAGCTGGTTTGTAGAATTTGATATTTTAGTTTCTTGATTTTTAGTAATACATACATCTTTACCATTACTGTTCTTTGTTTGAATCTGAAATAAATAAATAAATTTAGTAAGCAAACAAAATAAGAAATAATTAAAAAATAAATAAATAAAATGTTTTAGTAGTTTTTCTTCTTCCTTGTCCTCAAAAAAGTATTAATGTTTTAGTTCTACTTAAAACAATATTTATTTATACTCTAGAGGTAGAGTTTAAATGTACAGTAGAACAATTACACGGTTATCAGATAAGATGTGAGTTTCTAATTAAAGAAACAGTATGTAATGTTTAGTCATTTGTGGTTTCTCATTATCAGGGAAAAACCACAGAATGCAAACCACAAACAAGAATTTGGTGCAACAGGTGGTGAACTAAATAAAGGAACAAGTACCTATTCTGTAAACATTGTTTACTAATATAATTTAGACAGTGTACCATATATTGCATTTGTTTTTTTAAGAAAGAAGAAAATTAAAAATAAAAAATAAAAATATTTGATAGCTTTAAACATTACATACGATGAAATGTTTCTTATGTTGGAACTTAATATCTGCCTTCATTAGAAGGGTGTCTCGATTTAAGAATTTTTTTAAAAAATTTACAATTTAAATAACACCCATTTTTTGATGCAGTCCCCTTTAATTTTCAATTTAAGAAATTTCTATTTTTGGTTTTCTGGGGTATAATAAAAAAAAACCAACTACGTTTCTTTTGCAATATTTCGTCCTTATTCTTTAGGACATTTTCAAGCCATTTATACTTGTTTCCATAGTGCAAGAATCAAATTATTTGTCAAATACTAAGTCAATTAAAAAGTGATTTTTCCAAAATCCCACGTCTTAATTCCGTCTTTTAGAAATTCCATAAAGTCAATTGAATTAAAATTCATTTCACTTACACACAGGTTACATGAGTCATGAGCAAAGATTTAACAGTGACTCTTAAATCTGAGTCACTGTTAAATCTTTGCTCATGACTCATGTAACCTGTGTGTAAGAGAAATGAATTTTAATTCAATTGACTTTATGGAATTTCTAAAAGACGGAATTAAGACGTGGGATTTTGGAAAAATCACTTTTTAATTGACTTAGTATTTGACAAATAATTTGATTCTTGCACTATGGAAACAAGTATAAATGGCTTGAAAATGTCCTAAAGAATAAGGACGAAATATTGCAAAAGAAACGTAGTTGGTTTTTTTTTTATTATACCCCTGAAGACCAAAAATAGAAATCTCTTAAATTTAAATAACATATTAACAAATAACTTGATCATTCCTGACAATACAATACAACACATACAATAAATAATATATAATGAACACAATACAATACATAATATATAATTAATGTTACAATTTGAAATTAAATTATTAACTTATATGGTTAATCTATGAAAAAAAATAGTATATGGTCTAGTGGGTGGCCACGATAAACCGGCTCACCCACTCATCTCTTTTGTTTTTGAAGATAGAGAAAATATGTAAAATGGTAACTCCCCTTGGATTTTTACGTAGTTTTATAATATGATTTCCAATTTTTTTTTTTATCTTATAGTTTCGGCGGTATCTCTCTCAAATTTGTAATTTTAAATGGTAATCTATATTATTTATATTTTTTTCTAAAAGAAGATTATTTTTTAAGAGAAATGAGCTTTGAATCAACAAAATCGGTTGAGAATTGACAGAGATATTCGGTTTTCAATATAACAAAAATGCTATCTAACTACATGTTTATGTAAAATACCAAATCTAAAAAAAAAAAAGAAAAAAAAAAAGTCTAATATCTGTTTATTTTACTTTGTTTTGCACTTATTTAAGTTATTTGAATGCATTTACTGATCAAAAGTCAAACCTTTTTTCCATTCCAATCAGGAACATCGTTAGCATGACCGCTTTTGATCAGTGTGTTGACAATCCTCATTTTCTCTACAGTTTATGAAAGGAATGAAAAAAAAGGTTTTCACTTTTGATCAGTAAATGCATTCAAATAACTTAAATAAGTGAAAAACAAAGTAAAATAAACAGAATTAAGACATTTTTTTTTTTTAGATTTGGTATTTTACATACTTAGATTAGCATTTTTGTTTTATTGAAAACTGAATATCTCTGTCAATTCTCAACCGATTTTGTTGATTCAAAGCTCATTTCTCTTCAAAAACAATCTACTTTTAGAAAAAAAATATAGATTACCATTTAAAATTACAAAGTTGAGAGAGATACAGCCGAAACTATAAGATAAACAATTTTTTGGAAATCATATTATAAAACTATGTGAAAATCCAAGGAGAGTTACCATTTACATTTTTTCTCTATCTTCAAAAATAAAAGAGATAAGTGGGTGAGGCAGTTTATCGTGGCCACCCTGTATACTATATACGTTGTTAATCATTGATTTCAATGATAATTGTTTCATTAATTATATATTATTTCCATTATTGTATTATCAGGAATGATCAAGTTATTTGTTATATGTTAAATTTTTGTTTTAAAAAATTCTTAAATCTAGACACCCTCTAATGGAGGAAAATATTTTAAGAACCAAGTAGTAGTTGTCTAGTACTTCCTACTAGAACGGGTAGGACGAACCACTTGTTCGAACCTTGCAATTAGGCCATCTTAAGGCCCTTTTTACGCCCTGTGGTAGAGAATTCCAGTCACTTCACACATCATACATTTGTACATTGTTCCGCCAAAGTGAGTATGATGTGATCAATAGTTAGCCATATAAATCAGAGCGTCACGGCGAGGAATCGAACCCCATCTCGTTCCACTCATGATTCAGTGATGGCGGAGCATACGTGGTTTAACCCACACGGTCACACTGGCTCTCTAGATCAGAACCCATGTAAGAAACCTTTAATTGCAAGCAATGTTAAAAGCTATCAAATGATTTTTACTGTAATTGTTAAATCCCAAACAATTAAAATATGGTAAATAAGAAAAACCAGTAAATGAGTCGAAACGTTTTACCTGAAATGAACTGAGGTTTTTTCTTTAATTAATGAATACGTCTTATACAATGAATGAAACTTCGGCAAACAATTCCCCTTTAGCTCATAGCACAGATTGGTAAAATGAGCTATCCAAGAAACCATTATCGCAGAAAATGATGGTCAATTTTGCCCATAAACTTACTGAGTGCATTTTCTGTTTTGATTTTTCATACATAAATTTCAATGATATAGTGCTTTTGTCAATATTGTTAATAACATGGCATACCCGGTACTCAATCGGTTGCTTTTTTTTCATCATTCTCATTTTTCGCTTATTTGCTCAATATTAAAATGGCATATGTAACAATATTTGAGTGTGCCCTATTTTTGGATAATATAGCGGTAAATCTGCACTGTCAGTCCCAACAATTTCTAATTGTTCTATTTACTTACATTTTTTTTTTTTTTTTTTTTTTTTTTATAAACTTCCTTTTTATATTTTAAAAACGATTCCAGTAGTACCATCATAATATATTCAGTTTTTTTTTTTTTTTTTATTACGTAAACTTTTCCTTTCTTAGGGACTTAATAAAAGGTACCTAGTTGTGCATAGGTTGGGTCGAAAAGTAAAAACCTTAATCTATGGGTTTGTTCCAACCACACTTCAAACTAGTTTCAAACTGTACGGCGCATGCGCATTAGCGAAAAACGATCAAGTGTGGTGTGATGCGCATGTGTCGGACAGTTCCAAACCAGTTTGAAGTGTGGTTGGAACAAACCTTATACTAATCATAACCTTCCTTCATTTTTCTTAGGAAGTGACACTTTACGTATTGAATTTATTAGGATACAGCAGGAATCATTTTCATAATGTAAGATTGAAGTTTTTAATGTTTAAAAAAAAATTGCAAGTAATCGGACTATTAGAAATAGGTGGGCTAAATTGTGAAGGTTTACTTATACAGAGCTATTAAATAATTAATTTATCAGTTTCTTAACAATATAAATTTTATATAAACAACATTTTACAGTAGCATTCACGAAAGAAGACGTGCGTTGACAGCGCAAGTTGTGGGGAGACCCAGCAAGTTGTGGGGAGAGCCAATGAGAGCTTGAGATTTTAGCGGGCAATAGGTTGAGCCAACTAGGCAAAAATAAAAATCTCTAGTGGAGGGGCGCGGCCCTCGGGATAACTGTTTAAAACAGACCTAGTGACTTTAGTTTTACCCTCACATAGGTTGGCCAATCTGAGTGTCATCTGATTTCCCACGCTGTCAACGCACGTCTTCTTTCGTGAAGGCTACTGTAGAAACTGATGTTCAAATAATGAACTCTTACGTTCGTATGGTACACATGACTCAATAGACGATATTTCAAATTTGTACTTTTACCCTTAGTTTTATTAAATTTTATTTCAGTGCCTCAAAGGATTATAGCTTTTATATGAATCAAGAAAGCACCTTATCTTCTTTTTGCTAAACCTAATCAAGAATAAGAAAATTCTAGATAACCTAAAATGCTTTGAGTAATAATATAACTAAAAACTGCATATCTGTGGTTTCTACCTTTTGCTTTAATATAAGAATATAAACAAAGTAAATAATAATAATATAATTTTACTTACTTGATTGATATTAGATGGTATCTTGTTATTTCCAGCAGAATTAGAGGATGTTTGGAGAGGTGCTGTAAAAACTTTCTTTGGTCGAGGCATTTTCCCCTCCTTTTCTTTATCAAAGCTTAATTTTAAAATATTTTAAAATTAAAACTTCTAAAACTCCCTTCAGTTTATTTTAAAATTAATCGAAAATTTCCACACATCTGAAAATTGATAATAAATACATATTTAAAAAAAAGAGGCTATTCTGAACTTTGTTTTTACATAGTCATTCAAATATTATTTAAAGGTTTTCAAGCCAAATTGAACTAAATATTTCAATTTGTAGTTGTAAAATTTAAAATAATAAAGAACTTAAAATATATTTAAATACTTACATAGGTCTTTAAAAATAGTTTAAAAGCACAAATGAGGCAAATTGTCAATGAGAAATATTAAAAGACAACGAAAAACGAAAATCTAATAGTGAGAACTGCATCGTCACATTTGCAAACACTAAAAAAAAATATATAATTTTTTTTTTTTTTTTTTACCAAGATGTTAATATATATTATTAATATTATATTCAAGAAGAACTTATTTTTCTGTTTTTTAAAATCGTTCATTTTTTTTATTTTTCTAATAATTAAATTTATATAATATGGTTCGATGTTAAAATATAGTCGATAGAAACCTAAAATTTAAGAGACGAAACTTAATAAAAAGATATAGTGTTAATGACGGGGTAATTAGTTGATATGGAAGTGGCAACACTGATGGCTGCGTCCCAGAAACTTTCTGGGGTGTCGTTTTCGTGGATTTCAGTAAAGTCGCCATAGGTCTGTTTAGCAGGTGTTTGCTCGGATGTGTGTCGCCTATTAGCTTATTTACTTCGTCGTAAGTACATCTAGTTCCTTTTTTCCATATCAAAAGTTTCCTCAAGTCTTTATTCAATCGGTAAACGTGTTAAAACCCGTCCATAGGTTCTCAAAAGTCGATTTTAATAGTGTTTTTCAATCGGAGGAACTCCATACTTTCTCCCCTAGTGTGATCTTATTTTTATGTTGTGCGCATGCCCTTATTGGATTTGTTGTCCCACGCCCTTCCCGCCACTATATAAATTTGACAACAGAAACGATAAAACGTTGTTTTGATTGTATTTACATTGTATACGATTAAAAAATTTACTTTTATTTAACAATTATAGTTAATGTTATATTCTGAAACAAAATTTAGATACATTTTGAAGTATTTTTCTTCCTCTAAGTGCCAGAAATCCATTAATATGTCTGATAACTCGTAGGTTTTCTTTATTTGTCAAAGTTTTTCTTTATTTTTTAACAAACATTTATTAAAAAAGTTGTAAATATAAATTTTTTATAAATTCATTCTGCGTTCTCGAAAACCACATGTTGAGGGTTTTTTAATGTACGCTTCCTACGTTAAAATATATTAATATTGTTATCAGTGTTCATAATGGACCTTGATTACGGAAATGGTTTTGATTTCACAACTTTTTACTTGAAGCAAGCTCGGTAACGAGATTATAACCATCTGCTAAATCACTAAAAAATCACGTTTAAAACGTAACTATTATTGCTAATAAACAAACAATTAATATGATTGATATTAATCATATATCAACAACTGTTCATCTAGGACACCCTAATGATAATAGTGCAGTACGTTCCCAGATGTATTCCTTTATTGAATATCTTCAAACTTGATGTTTATTCGTATATAATCAGACTAAATACTTATAAAAGTTAGTTTATTTAGCTCCTTCTTAATTATTTATTGTTATGCTTCTGACATCTTGTATACCGTGATATGGTTATTTACCAAATATAATTGAGTTCACACAATTGTGTCAAGTTTGTCACAAAACATCGATATATTATTATTAATTATAATCAATATTCTTCAATCAAATCAATGATATATTTCATTATAGGGCACAAAAACTTTATTAATACAAAAATGTTTTCCAAGGTGGCTGGATAACTGCAGTTTTACCAAAGAAACATTTCAAAACAAGATCGTTTTAGTAATAATATGAATTAATTGTTCCGATGTAGTTTTCAATGCTCAAGCACTTAAAAATTTAAAGGCTTACTTTGTTAAGTTTATTTTGACTTTTCCTTTGATCATTCTCTAGTAAAAAAGAATTTCTTAATTTTTATTTGATTATTATCAATAAAGTTTCACACACATCTTTAACGTCATATAATTAAATTACGTTTTAGTTTATTTAACTAAATTACTATTTTGGTTGATGTAGCGTACATGGGGCATCACTTATAGAAACGGAAAAACTGACTAATTTAATGCATAGGTATATAATTAAAGTGTTTCTTGTATATTGATAAAAATTGCATTATTTATGGATACTTTTTCATTTCATTCTCTTTCGAAAAACCAGATACGCTACATCGAGGCTAAGTTAATCTACGACAGATACATACGCCCAATATTCGAAAAATTTACCTGTATATAGCTGTGTCTTAAACTAGAGGACTGAAGATGTAAAATGTTTTAGGAGAAAACGTATAATATGAAAAAGTATCCATAATTGGTGCATTTCTGATCAATTTACAGATAAAACTTTAATTTTAATGTGGCAGTTTTTCCTTTTCTATACATGATGCCCCACATACGCTACATCAACGGAAACTTGTGTCTTACAACAGTAATCACTTAGTATTTTACCTTAAAATGTCAATTATTATGTATTTAGCAGATGTGGTTATGTATGTTCTTAATATGTTTTTTTTTTTTTACTAAGAATGATCCATGGAGCGTTTGAAATATTGGAAAATCGTCGGGAATCCTGTAATTCATAGTCTATTTATTTCAGAACTTAAATTATTATTACTCCTCATATCTTTATTTATTACTACAGTCTGCACGCAATTAGAATTAGTCCGTTGACAGTGCGGGAAAATCTAGCAAATGAGGTGAGGAGCCAATGAGAGCTGGAGATTTTCCCGGACAAAAGGTCTGGCCAACTAGGCAAAGATAAATGTCTCTAGTGGAGGAGAGAGGTCCTCTGGATAAACGCATAAGAAGGCTTCCTAGTGGCTTTATTTTTTCCCCCAGAGAGGTTGGTCAATCTGTGTGTCACTCAATTTTCCGCGCTGTCAATGCACTAATTCTAATTGTGTGCAGATTGTAAAGAGATATAATTTTTTTAATTATATTGATTGATAAATTCTTTATGTTTGTTTTCTAGGGAAGACAGAGGTGCCGGTATGTCGGCCGATGTACAACAAGCCCCAGCTCTGTCGTCAGATAAGACTGACAGCAGAGCCAGTAAGGATCCGCTACATAGAAGACCTTCCTTCCATCTTATTCACAAGAGACATAAAGAGGATATCAAACAACAGTGCCGGTAACATTTCTTCTACTACTTAACATATACAGTAGAACCTCGATAAGAAGTGTCTCAAGGGGATTAGGGAAACAGTCTTTTTATCGAGGTGTTCTTTTTGTTGAGGGTTGTGTTATCAAGGTTATTTTGGCTATCAGTCGTTTTATAGAGGTTAATATAATGTTGGGAGTGAGGTAAGGTGGGGTTTTCAAGTCTAGACTTGTTCAAGGTCAATCCATTCCTGTATAGAGTCGCGTTATAGAGGTTGACTTCTCAAAACAACTTGTTATAGAGGTTCTGAATTAAAAAAAAATCCGTGTTATTGAGGTTGTTTGGATAATAATAGTCGCATTATAGAGGTTAATTTAACATTGTGTGTTATGGCAATCTCAAGGGGATTTGAAAATTGCACTTGTAATTGAGGTTTTTGTGTTATTGAGGGTCGTGTAAGCGAGGTTCTACTGTTGTGTTATTGAGGTTAATAGAACGTTGGGAGTGAGGTGGGGGGTGGGGTTTTCAAGTCTAGACTTGTTGAAGGTCGACCCATTCCTGTATAGAGTCGTGTTATAGAGGTTGACTTCTCAAAACGACTTGTTATAGAGGTTCTGAGTTACGTTGTGAATTGGAAAAAATCCGTGTTATTGAGGTTGTTTCGATAATAATAGTTGCGTTATAGAGGTTAATTTAACATTATGTGTTATGGCAATCTCAAGGGGAATTTGAAAATTGCACTTGTAATTGAGGTTTTCGTGTTATTGAAGTTCGTGTAAGCGAGGTTCTACTGTACATATTTTGCTATTTCGGTGTTCACTAGATTGTTAAGATGCTTCTATTTCGAGTTACAAATAAAATTTTGGAGATCCTTTTAAATCGAGTGATTTCTTATAATGTTTTCTGTTCACACAGTGTTTTGAACTAGTGGATCGTTCTCAGAACCGTTTCTAAAATGATGTGTGAACGTAGTTAATGAAAGTGAAGGCTGCAATCATGGTTATAGATAAAAGTAAACCATTAAAATAGCCTTTTCTGGGACTGAAGCTGATAGAGCTTTGTTTTGTTTTATACAAATATGTGTTTTGACATTTGCCACTGATATAAATAAAAACTTGAACAAATAAGATGAAAGAATAGAAACAGAGGAAATTGGCATGTTTACGCAAGGAGTGTGGGTAAGGTTGTTATTTCGAAAACAAGGAAAACTTGTGTTTGCCACAACCTCAGTTACTAGTGCCTATAGCTCGCTCTGGGTATGCACAGAGTAGAACCTTGGGTTGAGGGTTGTCTGCTGTTACAAAAGTTCATTATATAATATTAATTATTTCAAATAATAATGCAAAAGGGTGTACATAAATGAAAGTATAGCAGTTAGAAGAGGGTATTTATTTGGAATATAAGTTTTTGTAGATCGATTTTTTTAATTACATCAAAGCTTTCGTCCAGGGAACCTGAGCTCCAGTATCATAATGATAATACTAATAATGATAATCTACTAATAATAGATCAAAATAGACAAGTAAATTAAGAAAAACAACAAAAATGCAAATAGAAAATAACTTATTTAGTTTTTTTTTTTGTTTTTTTTTTTTAGTTATTTTCTGTTTGCATTTTTGTTGTTTTTCTTAATAAATTTTTGAGTATCTTTATATTTTTATCTATTATTTGTAGATTATCACTGAAGAAGCTCAGGTTCCCTGGGTAAAAGCTTTTATGTACTTAATTTAAAAAGGACTTTTATTAAAAATAAATACCCTCTTCAGAGTTAGAAATTCAAAGTCCACTATACCTTTGTACAGGAGTTAGTTATAAAAGTGTTTATTACACAGTAAATAAAGAGCTAAACATATGTTTCATAAGCAATTTTACACAAATACTAACTAAAGAATCTGTTGTAGGGTCTTGGGTCAGACGCCAAATCGTGGAATTTCATGGAATAACTCGCCTTTTTTGTCCGTTATATTGAGATTCTACTGTACTTACATACATGTCTCATGGCTTAGGTCATGTACATTATCCTCACATCAGACTTTTTTCCACATCCTAAGCCCCGTTTCAATTACTACAAATTTGTCCCACAACATGTTGCCGGCACAAGTGCCGGAAAGTCCAGGAGCTTGTTGAAATGGAAACAGTCTGCAACAATTTTTAGTAATGAAAACGAGGCTTAAAGCCTGAAATATGTCCCGCAACATGTGCCTGCAACTTGTTAGAATGGAAACGGGGCTTTAGATGGTATAGATTTGTATAAAGAAGTCTCTTGGTGGAATAGGTTGACATAACTATTGCAGATGCAAGATTATTATAGAATTTTGTTTAAGGTATTATTAAGGAAACATTATCACCATAAATCATCAGTTGACTAATTCAACTGAACAGTTATGGTCTTTAGTGTTTTTTTAATTTATTTGTGGATGGTACATTTTACTTTGGATCTTTGTTTTATGCAAAGTGACTAATGTTATTGCGGCTGTTTTGTTGCAAGTTTCTGTAGGAAGAGGAGTCAGAGGTTCTGCTACCATGATAAGCACGTTGGTGGAGGACCCCCCGTCAAGAGAAGAAAGAAAGACGTGCTCATACCTCCGACTAAGTTCCTTCTCGGAGGCAACATACGAGACCCTCTCAACCTCAACTCACTTCGAGATGAAGAAGTCAACAGGTAAGCTCAGACCACTTTAACTTACTCAAATTGATTAAGTAAATTTGTGTTAACAACTCTTAATTTGAGAGTCTCGTGAACAATTTAGTGTGCATAATTTAAATCCTAATTTACATTCTAAGTGTAGAGTAAGTAACCTCTGAAGATACATTATTTATATTATGTACTGGGAATTGAAGAGGACAACTCTTATTATCCATAGATGGATAGTAATGCTTGTTTTTCAACAATATTATGTAGCTATGTGTCTTATGGTCCAGTCTGCTGGAGATAAATGGTTCAAATAATTTTGCGAACCTCTAGATTTTAATGAAATTTGGATGCTTGGTTACAATTAGCCCATTGTTGGCCCCACATTAATTTAAACTTTTTGCATCCATTCTTTTCTCTTCTGTGTGCACAATCTTTTTTTTTATATTTACACCTATATCTTTTAAAGGACTTGTTTGATTTAAGAAATTTGGATGGTTTGTCAAAAGCACTCCGCAGATCTTGTCATTATTTTAAACCGTTAGTGCAACTTGAATATTGTTTAATTGGTCTTTTTATTCATGTAAGGAAAAAAAATGTGACAAATTTTCTTTTAAAAAATTAATTAATTTGATAATACAGTAGAGCCTCGATAAGAAGTGACTCAAGGGGATAAGGGAAACAGTCTTGTTATTGAGGTGCTCTTTTAGTTGAGGGTCTTGTTATCCAGGTTATGTTGGCTATCAGTCGTGTTATCGAGGATAAGGTTAATGGGTGGGTTTTTCAAGTCTAGACTTGTTCAAGGTCGACCCATTCCTGTATATAGTTGTGTTATAGAGGTTGACTTCTCAAAACGACTTGTTCTGAGTTATGTTGTGAATTGGAAAAAAATCTGTGTTATTAAGGTTGTTTGGATAATAGTCGGGTTATAGAGGTTAATTTAACATTATGTGTTATGGCAATCTCAAGGGGATTTGAAAATTGCACTTGTTATTGAGTGTCGTGTAAGCGAGGTTCTACTGTAATGGGTTGTAACAGCAAAACATGTTTATGGGTCCTGATGGTGTGTGCCTGTGATGTGTCACAGCCAGTTGGCAGTCCCTTTTTGACTTTGCTGTAAGGATCAAAAGTAAAGGTGTGCCAAATGAAGTTGTTGTAAAGGCCGAAAGTTACTTTTAGTTACGGAGAAATAATTTTCTTAAATCCTTTCTTAAAATGATTTTGAGTTGTTCTTTAACGATATTACTCTTGATATTTTTTAAACAACTGCTTGATGTTGTTTGTAGGAGACTGAATGCAGTTACACCGGAAACGTCCCCGATGCCTACGCCTCAGTGGAAGAAAGGAGAGGTGGAGGTACTGTTACCTCCTAATATTCACGACCCCCTCAACCTCGAGGGACCCGAGTCTCCTCAGATGTACGTCTCAACACCTTCCTTAAAGAAGAGCCGCAAGAAAAACAAAAAAAAGAAACCAAGATCCTCTACAGAACAGCCAATTAGCAGGTACCATTTCTTTCTTTCTTTTTTTAATTTTTTGCATTAGTTATCTGTAATCTTCTTAGATTGTTACTCCCTGTACTTCTTTAGATTGTTACTCCCCTATGTTTTTTTGGAATAAAAATGGCTGGCTAAATAGCTATTAAAACTACAGTCTATAAGATTAGAGTTGGCACAATTGAAAGCGGGAAACAACAAACATGGAGTTAGTTTTGGGGTTATAAAAAGGGAAAATCAGTGTTGCCATGTTATAATTTTTTGTAGAACAGGGGTAGAGTAGGGCATTTTTTTCTGAAGTTGTATTCAAGATGGCGGACCAATAGAATCGTTTCCCTCAAAATTTTCCCACTTTCAATTGTGCCTACTCTAATCTTATAGACTGTAATTAATGTTTAGTCCAATGTACTTTAAAGGTGAAAACACATGGGATAGAAAACTAGCGTATAGTTTTTACTATAGGTATTGTAAACTAGTATTCATGCCCACATGAGCTCTAGTTCTAGTTAGCTATACGTATAATTTACTATCCAATTTTAGTATATGTACCGCCGAAGCGAGTACAAAGATAAATAAATCAAGATTAAATAAAAGATGACATATGCTACTTAGATTCTTCGATTTAAGTAGCATATGTCATCTTTTATTTAATCTTGATTTATTTAAGCTCAATCAAATTTTTTATTTCACAGTAAATGCGTTACCTGTTAGATCTCTCTCTAAGTAGTATTTTATTTCCATTACTTATAACAACGCCTTATATATGTCCATTATTTTTACTTAGTTATTTTTTATTTTATTTATTTATTATTAGTATTATTTTATTTTTAAACTCATTTACCACTTCCTGAATCATTGTTTCACCAAGTAAAATTATATTTTATAGTTTTGTATGTCAAGTAGGCGATCTACTGTAATTATATAACATAATTTATATGTCATGTATCAAACGCTTCCCCAATCTTTATATTGGCTATTGTTTATTTTAATTTTTGTTTTTGTAGAAGATTGTATTATTATCTTATGCAAATAAATTAATTATTATTATTATATATATAATTTACTATCCTATAGTCGAATTATACGCTATTTATACATACAGAAATATTACTATACAGAGGGGCTACACGAGAAGGAATCAAAACTATACAACATCAAGTATAGTCTTGATTCCTTCTCGTGTGGCCTCTCTGTATAGTTAAAGATATAGCGTATAATTCGACTATAGGATAGTACATTATACGTATAGCTGACTAAAACTAGAGCTCATGTGGGCATGAATACTAGTTTACTATACCTATAGTACAAACTATATGCTAGTTTTCTATCCCATGTGTTTCCCCTTAAGACAAAGGAATATCCACTTATGTTTCTGTAAGGAGAGTATCAGTATAAAGAAGAACATTCCGTACACCTTCTTTAGATTGTTACTCCCCCTCTATTTTTTTATAAGGAGAGTAACAATCTAAAGCAGTGCCAATATTCTTAACTTTGTTTTAATAATTTTTCTAAAACAACTTTGAGAATGAGCCATTATTAAAATAGTTATTTTTGTTTCTAAGATGTTTTTAATGGTCCTCAGTAGCATACTTCTTTTGTATCAGCTTGTTATACTAGGCCAGGTTAGACTCCTGGTGAGGTACTCTCCAGGAAGGGATTCGGTTTTCTCCCAACATCATCAGATAAATTTATACCTACATAATATGTAAAGTGGCAACACTTTGGTAGTACAGTCGACTCTCGATAACTCAAACCTCAATAACTTAAATTCCTCGATAACTCGATTTTTTTCGAATCCCCCTTCATTTCCCCATAGTGTTTGCCTTTATTATTACCTCTATAAGTCGAATAGTTTAAAATAAAAACCTCGATTAGACGAATTTATTTTATTTTGGAGCCGTGAATGACCTCTATAAGTCGAAGTTTCGATTCCCTCCCTTCTATGACTCGAAGTTCACAGATACCTGACAAATCAAGACCTAATCAGATGACTGACAATTGACAATACCATACATTAGTTGAGTAGTAGAGTTCTCGCATGTCATAGTCATACAGTACAGTTGCATATCATTGCTACCCCTTCTTTCGAGAATTCGGCATACCGCCAAATACTTTCTCTCCTATCTTAAAATTCTAGATAAGTAATGATGATGCAGCAAGTGTGTTAGCTGGCTCAGTGAAGAGGGCAAAATATGTATATAATGATAGTTTTTCTTTAATACCCTGTATTTCTTGGTACTGGTTTATTACTTGAGTAGGCACCTTTATAACTCGAAATTGGTTATTTTAGACCTTTATTAGTCGAAAAACTCAATAACTCGAATTTTTCTATTTACCCTCATAGTCCAAGTTATCGAGAGTCAACTGTATAAATTATAGATTAAAGATTATCAAATCCACAGTTGTTAATCCTCTGTCAATAATTTGGAACATACTAAATCTTTATGTTAGATGCAACATTGTTTATTTCAGCATTTTTCCTAAAAGAGAGTTTGGTGCTATTAAATTTATTATTGGATGCTGAATTATTTTGTTACTTTAGTTTTAAGATAATAACTCTCAGTAAGGATTATACACCTGATGAAGCAACACTCTTACCCTATATCATCACTTATTAGTATTATATAGCTCATTATATAGCTATGAGCTCTTAGGCAGGCTTACGCCCTGCACTGGCTGTGGGCCACGGAAGTAGTTTGCTTTCTCACAATTTGACTTGAAAGTGGTGAAGAGGTATTGAGTCAGCCAGTGTTGGCTCTAACAAAATAATGTTATTTCCTCAGTGCTGCTTGAATTTCATTTTACGCTTCATGATAAACATCAGTGTTTTTTGCTTTTTTTAATGTGATTAGGTGCATACTTAATTTCTGTTCATAATTTTATTTTTTTTATATTAAAAACAACTAGGAGCAGACCAAATTGGAGTTGTAGGCATTCTCATCTTGAACAAAAAATGAGAACATTCTGGTTCTATTTGTTATAATAATTTATTATTCATTCAATTTTAGTGAGGAAGGTCCAGTGGAAGTTGCTACGGGGACGAACCGAAGTGAGACTAGTCTCAATACAAGTGGAAGTGATTGTTGCGGTGAGGAAAATCAGTCGGAGACGGTTAAGGAAGTGGAGCCTCAACCTGGAGTGAGCAGTGAAACACAGGAAGAAGAGAAAGAAAAACCACAGCCTGAAGTCGAAGTGACCGAGGAGTGTACAGACAGACTGGAGGAACCTTTACCTCCGCCCCCTGTTATTCTGCCACCTCCACCACCTCCACCAGTTCCACCAAACACACTCGCTTTACCCAAACCGTTAGATCCCGCATGTGTAAGTACAGTCTTTACCTTCCTTCTTACCTTTGCCCCAACCTACTTTTTTTGAGGGGGGGTTAGTCCCGTTCGACAGCTTATTAGGTCATTACAGGACAGGGGTTATCCGACCACTTTACTCATCTACTATCAGTGTGAAACATGTTTGACCCCTCCGGGATTCGAACTCGCGTCGGGGTTTTGGACCTTGGTTTCAGAGCCGAGGGTGCTAACCACTCGATCACCCCGGCCCACAGTGGTCCGAATCTCGATAAAGGCGGACAAAATGACTAATTTCTCAAGGTTGTTTAATCTCTTTTAAATTTTAGGTATAGAAACATAAATAGTTGACGGATCTTTTCCAAAAAAATTAGGTCATTAGGGTGATGTATTCGCCTTCTATACAGCCATTGAAATGAGCGTTTGTATGAAGCGCGGTTTACCGTGACACACGGGTGCCTGATACAGCTAGTTACTTCCACTATTGCAGTAAATATTATGTGCAAAATGATGGCAAAATATGTATAAAAAGCTTGCGTCAGGTATGTAGATTATATACCATCCATTTTCAAGATTTTTTTTTGAAATTTTATTAAGTTAATTAGTGTCATCTCTTGTGTTGAAATTCGGCTATATGAGCGTAAAGTTAAAAGTTCACGTAGACCTCACAAAAAATCCCCGCAAGTCCCCGCTTTAAAAAAATGCTCAAAAAATAGCTTGAAGTGTCTGTAAAAACATATAAAAAATTTGCATGCCACCACTTGCCCGTTTGAAAAATATTTAGTTAAGTTCCAGTCTCTACAGAGAAGTATTAAAAGATCATTGAGCTTAATATAGCCTGACATAAATGTAGGTTGCCCAAACATATACATATTATAGTTTTTTAATGGTTTTGATTTTAAATTATTTTTATAATCTAAAGACGGTCTGCAATAAACCATAATGAGTCATAGATTACTCTGACAGCTTAAGCCCATCCGTATTTAAATTTTTTTGTGAATTTTGAAGTGAGTCACCTAATCTCTTGAACAACAGATAAGTCTCTAAGTTGAGACATTAGTGTTCTGTACTTCGGTCGTGCTAGTGTGTATTTTTTCTCTTTCGTTCTGTTCCATTTTCCCTGCCAATTTGTGATAATTTAAAAAGTCTTTTTAAAGACTAACTGCAGCTTTATAAAGTTCAAAAAGGTATGTCAAGATATTATAATTATCATAAAAAATGTATATAATCTTTTTTTATTATTTAATAAATTAAAATAATTATATAGTAAGGCAAATTATTTAAAGGTCGTATTAAAAGTTATTACTACGACACCAAAATGTAGCCTATTAAATAGATAGAATACTAAAATTTTTGCGTAAAATGAAATACTATTAAAATTAAAAAAATAAAATAAATAACAGTTCATTAGCAGATGTTGTTTACTTTATTAATTAGTAGTGTTTTTTACTTATTGGTATTATTTTCTTGTCTTTAGGTACCAATTAAAATGTTAACAAGAAGAGAACTTTTTAACATTTTGCGACAAAAGTCCGCAGAAAACCGCAATATTCAACATGGACATCTACTAGACTACTTAGTTCGATACTTTCGATTGGAGGAGAATATGGAAGAGCAACAGCGTCTTCAGAAGGAGTGCAGCCGTTTTTGCAGTAAACTGTTTGCCAAATTTGACGATTGCTCGAGAACTGTGGACCGTTTTTTAGCCAAAAATGATAATTGGTTGAATGGAACGTTTGATTTTGAAAAAACTGATACAATTGAGGAAGTGGAGCCCATGCCAGTGCCAGAGGCAGAGCCACAACCAAGCACATCGACTGGCCGTCCAAGACAGTCGTTCTCAGAAGTTGGACAAAGAGCGAAGAGGAGGCGAGCAGCAAAGTTAGCCGGCACATATGAAGCTGAAGAACTGACTTATGCTGCGACAAGAAGTCTTAAAGAACAGGGCCAAAACTCAGCTTCAAAATTAATATCAGAAGCAGTCTTCACAACCCCTTCTCGAGCTGAAAAAATGAGAGTATCATAGGAACAAAGGAAACAATGGAAAAAGATTGTTCCATTTAGTGAAGACGAAGCAGTATCACTTCTTGTTGAAGCAAAACTTTCCAAGCAACACTATTTACTGATGAGACGAGAGGCAAAGAACAGAAACGCTGACATCTACCCATCTTATCATAAAGTTTTGGAAGCCAAAGCAAGGTGCTATCCCCCAAAAGAAGCAGTTGTTATTACAGAAACCTCGGCGGAAGTTGGACTTCAAGCTCTTTTGGACCACACTGCATCTCGTTTGCTTCACCTACAGACAGAGGTTGTACTAAGTTTGCTGGAAGAACAGCGAAAAAATCTAATTTTGCTAATAAAGTGGGGTTGCGATGGTAGTTCCGGCCATTCGCAATATAAACAGCGGTATTCTGAGGCCGGCTTTGGTGATGGTGATTTATTTGTGACATCTCTGGTACCTCTTCAGTTATATTACCAGCAACCTGACCATGAAAAAATAATTGTTTGGCAAAATCCTAGACCATCCTCTACCAGGTTTTGTCGGCCAATTCGGTTCCAGTTCAAGAAGGAAACATCGGAACTTTCTGTGGCAGAAATGCATCATGTTGAGGGGCAAATTAAACAACTTTTACCAACCAATTACCAGCTTAATGAATGCGATGTTTCTATTAAGCATGTGTGTATAATGTCAATGATAGACGGCAAGATTTGTAACGCCATCACTGACACGCGTTCATCTCAGACGTGTTACATATGTAAAGCCACTCCTATCGAGATGAACAATATTGATAAAATACTACAAGCTCAGGCCAACGAAGAATCTTTCCGCTTCGGTTTATCCACTTTGCATGCATGGATTCGATGTTTTGAATGCCTTTTACATGTTTCCTACAGACTAGACATCAAAAAGTGGCAGACACGAGGAGAAAATAAAGTTCTTGTAATGCAGCGAAAGCAAAAATTACAAGAAGAATTCAGGAATAAGATGGGGTTATTAGTAGATTTTCCGAAACCTGGAGGAAGTGGGACATCAAACGACGGAAACACAGCCAGACGTTTTTTTAAAGATCCAGCTAAATCTGCTTGCATAACTGGTATCGATGAAGAACTAATTAAAAGATTCGGCGTAATATTGTCTGCAATATCTTGTGGTTATGAGGTTGACTCTGAAGCTTACGATACATATGCTGTGCAAACAGCTAGGTTATTTGTAGATAAATATCCATGGTACTACATGCCAGCAAGTGTTCACAAACTTTTGCTCCATGGATCAGCGATAATAAGGTCAGCATTATTGCCGATCGGTCAACTGTCCGAGGAAGCCCAGGAATCAAGGAATAAAGACTTAAAAAAATTTAGAGAGTTCCATACCAGAAAGACCTCAAGGCTCTCTACTAATGAGGATTTGTTAAATAGGTTATTGATTTCCTCGGACCCGTTGATCTCGTCTTTAAGAGAACTTCCAAAAAAGAAACTTGCTACTTTTAGCCCTGAAGTTATCGCTTTATTGAAGGAACCGAAAGTCAAGATTGAAGAATCGCAGTATGCTGCTGTGATAGAAGAAAGTGATGTCTCATCAGAGGAATCAGCTTCTGATGAGGAGATTGATACAGAAAGTGACTGAGATGATGCTTTGTTATTCATTATTATTATTATTGTTATTGATTATATTATGCTATATTGAATTATTCAATAATTTATTATTATTCACAAATAAAATTATAATCTATATGTGAGAATAAATGGTACAAAAAAAAATCCGAATTTTGTGTTTCTGTTTTAATTTATTGGTACTTTGATTTCTCTAGGGGGGGGGGGGGATCGTGTATGTAAGGGAGTGGATTTATGTCATATTATTGGATTGCTTTACTTGATGTTTTACCGCTTAGACGGTGAACAATCAAGAAAAATGTTCTTTTAGTTTTGAAGTACGAATATGCAAACACGCTAGAATCCCCCCCCCCCCTAAAAACTACTCCAATGGCCCAGGAATATTTTTATTATTTTTTCCTTCATTCTTGGGTGCTCAAAATATCATTTTACCAAAAAAAAAAAATTATGTCCGTTTTGAAGTGAATTCGGACCACTGTGCGGCCCTTTTACTTTCTTATTAAATTCAATTATGCCTTTACCACATTTGTAGTAGTATTGCTTGGGGGTTTGATTTCCNCTAGACTACCTAGTTCGATACTTTCGATTGGAGGAGAATATGGAAGAGCAACAGCGTCTTCAGAAGGAGTGCAGCCGTTTTTGCAGTAAACTGTTTGCCAAATTTGACGATTGCTCGAGAACTGTGGACCGTTTTTTAGCCAAAAATGATAATTGGTTGAATGGAACGTTTGATTTTGAAAAAACTGATACAATTGAGGAAGTGGAGCCCTTGCCAGTGCCAGAGGCAGAGCCACAACCAAGCACATCGACTGGCCGTCCAAGACAGTCGTTCTCAGAAGTTGGACAAAGAGCGAAGAGGAGGCGAGCAGCAAAGTTAGCCGGCACATATGAAGCTGAAGAACTGACTTATGCTGCGACAAGAAGTCTTAAAGAACAGGGCCAAAACTCAGCTTCAAAATTAATATCAGAAGCAGTCTTCACAACCCCTTCTCGAGCTGAAAAAATGAGAGTATCATAGGAACAAAGGAAACAATGGAAAAAGATTGTTCCATTTAGTGAAGACGAAGCAGTATCACTTCTTGTTGAAGCAAAACTTTCCAAGCAACACTATTTACTAATGAGACGAGAGGCAAAGAACAGAAACGCTGACATCTACCCATCTTATCATAAAGTTTTGGAAGCCAAAGCAAGGTGCTATCCCCCAATAGAAGCAGTTGTTATTACAGAAACCTCGGCGGAAGTTGGACTTCAAGCTCTTTTGGACCACACTGCATCTCGTTTGCTTCACCTACAGACAGAGGTTGTACTAAGTTTGCTGGAAGAACTGCGAAAAAATCTAATTTTGCTTATAAAGTGGGGTTGCGATGGTAGTTCCGGCCATTCGCAATATAAACAGCGGTATTCTGAGGCCGGCTTTGGTGATGGTGATTTATTTGTGACATCTCTGGTACCTCTTCAGTTATATTACCAGCAACCTGACCATGAAAAAATAATTGTTTGGCAAAATCCTAGACCATTGTCTACCAGGTTTTGTCGGTTAATTCGGTTCCAGTTCAAGAAGGAAACATCGGAACTTTCTGTGGCAGAAATGCATCATGTTGAGGGGCAAATTAAACAACTTTTACCAACCAATTACCAGCTTAATGAATGCGATGTTTCTATTAAGCATGTGTGTATAATGTCAATGACAGACGGCAAGATTTGTAACGCCATCACTGACACGCGTTCATCTCAGACGTGTTACATATGTAAACCCACTCCTATCGAGATGAACAATATTGATAAAATACTACAAGCTCAGGCCAACGAAGAATCTTTCCGCTTCGGTTTATCTACTTTGCATGCATGGATTCGATGTTTTGAATGCCTTTTACATGTTTCCTACAGACTGGACATCAAAAAGTGGCAGACACGAGGAGAAAATAAAGTTCTTGTAATGCAGCGAAAGCAAAAATTACAAGAAGAATTCAGGAATAAGATGGGGTTATTAGTAGATTTTCCGAAACCTGGAGGAAGTGGGACATCAAACGACGGAAACACAGCCAGACGTTTTTTTAAAGATCCAGCTAAATCTGCTTGCATAACTGGTATCGATGAAGAACTAATTAAAAGATTCGGCGTAATATTGTCTGCAATATCTTGTGGTTATGAGGTTGACTCTGAAGCTTACGATACATATGCTGTGCAAACAGCTAGGTTATTTGTAGATAAATATCCATGGTACTACATGCCAGCAAGTGTTCACAAACTTTTGCTCCATGGATCAGCGATAATAAGGTCAGCATTATTGCCGATCGGTCAACTGTCCGAGGAAGCCCAGGAATCAAGGAATAAAGACTTAAAAAAATTTAGAGAGTTCCATACCAGAAAGACCTCAAGGCTCTCTACTAATGAGGATTTGTTAAATAGGTTATTGATTTCCTCGGACCCGTTGATCTCGTCTTTAAGAGAACTTCCAAAAAAGAAACTTGCTACTTTTAGCCCTGAAGTTATCGCTTTATTGAAGGAACCGGAAGTCAAGATTGAAGAATCGCAGTATGCTGCTGTGATAGAAGAAAGTGATGTCTCATCAGAGGAATCAGCTTCTGATGAGGAGATTGATACAGAAAGTGACTGAGATGATGCTTTGTTATTCATTATTATTATTATTGTTATTGATTATATTATGCTATATTGAATTATTCAATAATTTATTATTATTCACAAATAAAATTATAATCTATATGTGAGAATAAATGGTACAAAAAAAAATCCGAATTTTGTGTTTCTGTTTTAATTTATTGGTACTTTGATTTCTCTAGGGGGGGGGGGGGATCGTGTATGTAAGGGAGTGGATTTATGTCATATTATTGGATTGCTTTACTTGATGTTTTACCGCTTAGACGGTGAACAATCAAGAAAAATGTTCTTTTAGTTTTGAAGTACGAATATGCAAACACGCTAGAATCCCCCCCCCCCCTAAAAACTACTCCAATGGCCCAGGAATATTTTTATTATTTTTTCCTTCATTCTTGGGTGCTCAAAATATCATTTTACCAAAAAAAAAAAATTATGTCCGTTTTGAAGTGAATTCGGACCACTGTGCGGCCCTTTTACTTTCTTATTAAATTCAATTATGCCTTTACCACATTTGTAGTAGTATTGCTTGGGGGTTTGATTTCCAGCGGACCCAATTTAGTGTTCACCCTTTTTCCTTATTACCGTATTGCTTCTGATGCAAAAATCGGTGTGCATCTTATATTTGAGGAGCGTCGTACAATTGATGAATTTAACTGTAACAGATTGAAATAGCATTTCCTTCTGTAAGTAACGTTGCATGATCTAACAACCTTTATTCTACAAACTTCTTGTTCAAAAATAGTGAAGATCATTGTTAATGAAGGTGATCCCTATAAATTCTATAGTTCGGAGATTGTGGGTCTTAAGGGATGTACTAGTAAAGAAAAATCTCTATCTCATGTTGTCAAGTTTTTGCTGTATTTCGACTCCCTTTTGAGTCATTCTCAAGCATCTACAACAAATTACAAACTAATCAAACACCTTATTTAATTTGTTACTTTAACCTAGATTGTGATTAATTAATAATAATTACGACTAATTAAAAACCTTCTTACCTATATACAGGGTGTCCCAGCTAATATGGAACAGCGAAATATCTCCGGAACCATGATAGATAGAAAGATGCGGTTTTCAGGGTTCGATAAAGGCTAAAAAGGCGCTTCTAGAACATATGCTGAACATTTCCTGTGTGCAGCAAACAAAATAAACAAAAAGTGAATAGGAAGCCATATTTTTAAGACTGGATTTGGATTCTATGGCTAAAAATAAGACTTTTTTACTCTTGGAAATTTTTTGTTCCGATCATTAGTTTGCCGTCTGGAGAGCCCTGAATGTGTTGAAATTGAAACTTTAAGTCCATTTTACTAAACTAATGGACAACTAAACATTTTAGCTACTAAACTACTAAACATTATATTTTATCATTATCATACTATTTACTATTTATCATACTATTTTATCATTATCAAACTAAACTACTAAACATTTTAGCTAAACTAATGGATTTTGGGAAAAAAATCAAGAAACAAAAAATTCTTATTTTTAGCCATAGAATACAAATCCATTCTTAACCCTCCTCTATAAACGTACGGGTCGAATCCGACCCTAGTAACAAATAAATGTGCATTTCTCCTCTTCCCTTTCCATCAGGGCCACAGGGCTCTAGGTACCTTTCCAATCACTCATAAAGATAGCTTGGACCAACTATCATCAAATTAGGTAAATATCATCATTGCTTAACTCGCCCTTCAAGATCGCTCTTCCTCTATTTGGGTTGGATGTGACCCATTGTTTATTATAATGTTCCTAACTTATACTCAAATTCTATATTTTTTCCAACTTTCATTTTCTGGAAACATGGTTTCCAGAAGTTCAAAAGTTCACCTCAATAGATGAAATATAGGTGGTATGGAGGCGAGGACAATTTTATGAAAACTTAGACGACGAAATCAACTAAATATAGCCTCAGAATTTGATGATGTGCTGTCTAATAGTGATGTAGATGAAGATTTATTTTTATCATACTAGTGATTTAATTTTTGAAAACTCTTTGAATTATGTCTATGTAACACGAAATTTTGAAATTGGGTAGACTGGACAGATAAGCCTCTGATTTCACCATATTGAGGAACGCCTGCCTCAAATTCTTTGCCAAACCTTTCTGCACCCAATGGGAATACACGGGGGATCAACGATGAAGTGAAGTTGTTTTCGATATTCATCACTCGAGATAGTTTAGAGATAAGTTTAATGAACTTGAATAAATGTTAATAGTTGTGTATTATTGTTTCACTGGCTCAATAGTTGAAGTTATGAAGTACCGGGTCAGATGCGACCCAACGTTTATGTTTGTGTGGCTTGTGACAACGTTTATAGAGGAGGGTTAAAAAGATGCATTATTGATATTTTTTTCACATTTTGAGCCCTGCTGAACACCTTTTTTAGGCCAAAAAAAAGTTACGCATAAGGTATAATATAAGGTATATAATGTTTGATTGGTTTTGGATTCTATGGCTAAAAATAATCATTTTTTGTCTCTTGATTTTTTTTTCCTACATCCATTAGTTTAGCTGTAAAATGGACTTAGAGTTTAAATTTTATCAAGTTTTGGGCTCTCTAGACGGCAAACTAACGACCGGAGCGAAAAATTTCAAGTAAAAAAGTCTTATTTTTAGCCATAGAATCCAAATCCAGTCTTAAAAATATGGCTTCCTATTCACTTTTTGTTTATTTTGTTTGCTGCACACAGAAAATGTTCAGCATATGTTCTAGAAGCGCCTTTTTAGCCTTTATCGAACCCTGAAAACCGCATCTTTCTATCTATCATAGTTCTGGAGATATTTCGCTGTTCCATATTAGC
The DNA here is from genome assembly GCA_001010745.2 of Gerris buenoi. Lineage (NCBI taxonomy): Eukaryota > Metazoa > Arthropoda > Insecta > Hemiptera > Gerridae > Gerris > Gerris buenoi. The sequence continues at coordinate 87,528 of KZ651162.1, read as the reverse complement.
TGGGACACCCTGTATATAGATCTTAGTTCATGGTTATAACCAGAACAGTCACACCTCTACACATCTTTGAACTATTATTTCAGTGCTTCTCATACACTTACTGTCAAATCTGGTTAAATCTAACCCCCCACCTAGAACAAAGTTACACATTCTGGCTGAAATTTGGAAAAATTGCTAACAACTGATATACAGAAACATGCTGTACTGATATCCTACTTACATTCATCCTGTTTCCACATATTTTATTGTCTTTTATAGAAGTTTAGATAGTATTAGTGAATGTTATGTGCGACGTTGGCGCTATGAAAAGCATAGATTAATGCCTCAAATCAAGGAAAGCCTTCCTCATTCAAGTTTATAAGTTAAAATTATGTTGGATATTAGACTATTACAAGTCTATAACAATTACGCTTCTCTGATTACTTTTCTATATCTAATCTTGATACTTCTCTGCCAGCATGGCGTCTGCCTTACATCTAAATAAACATTTACTACTCCAACAATAGCCATGGTACTATAAATTTGACGTCTGAACAAGTTGGTAAAAGAGAGAAGGGAAAATGTTTCCTTTGAAACTGGGTGCGTCTTATATTCGATGCATTATTTTTTTCCCCAGATTTTTGGTTCGAAAATGGGGTTGCGTCTTATATTTTGGGTTGTCTTTTATTCGAAGCATTACGGTACATAAATGATTTACTTGTTAGAAGTGGTGTCCATTTGTCTTGTAAGCAAGATAATGCAGCTGATAAGAGACAATACACAGAGCCTGTGTCCATCATCACTTCAGTTTATTGAGAAACAATCTTACAACATGGTAAAAGTAAGCAAGTGATTAGAACTACTCCTGTGTAGTTACTCATTAAGAAAACTCATAATTTAATTTGGTAATTGTAGCAAAAAAAACATGATACAGTAGAAACTATACAATAGCAACATTAGATACAGTAGAACCTCGATAAGAAGTGTCTCAAGGGGATTAGGGAAACAGTCTTGTTATCAAGGTGCTCTTTTTGTTGAGGGCCGTGTTATCAAGGTTATTTTGGCTATCAGTGGTTTTATATAGGTTAATATAATGTTGGGAGTGAGGTAAGGTGGGGTTTTCAAGTCTAGACTTGTTCAAGGTCAATCCATTCCTGTATAGAGTCGCGTTATAGAGGTTGACTTCTCAAAACAACTTGTTATAGAGGTTCTGAATTAAAAAAAAAATCCGTGTTATTGAGGTTGTTTGGATAATAATAGTCGCATTATAGAGGTTAATTTAACATTGTGTGTTATGGCAATCTCAAGGGGATTTGAAAATTGCACTTGTAATTGAGGTTTTTGTGTTATTGAGGGTCATGTAAGTGAGGTTCTACTGTATTTGTTAGTTTACTTTCAAGCAGAAGATATTTATTTTAAAAAAATAAATGCTGTAGATCAAATTGATTATATTTATGTATCATATGGCTGCAGTAATCCTGAAAGATTATAGATTTTTATAGGATGAACGGTGAGATATGTTACACAGATAGATACACTGCTGATTTATGTATCATAAGGATGGTTAGAGGATAATCCTATGTTTAGTCTCTCTGTCCCAAAATCATCTAAGGTTTAACTCTAACAAATATAATAATAAATAGAACTCAGAATATAAAATAAATATAGTAATTGAGGCTGATTTAATTGGTCATCACCAATCATCTAAACATAAGCTCTCTGATTTCATTTTTTTTTTTTTTTTCAAAGATTGTTACTTTTGAGTTAAGACATCTTAAATGTACCTCACTTGACAATACTGAAAGTTCAGTATAAACAGGGTAAATGTAAAAACAAGAAGTAAATGAAAACTTTGAATCAACTGATTTATTTATCTTTGATTAGATTTTAGCAACTCTCATAATATAATTGACAACCCTGATTCTTTTGGACTTTGTTCTTTGGCATCCAAACAAGATTTATTTTGATATTACTTAAAAGAAAAATGTAGTGTTGTTTATTTAAAAAGAGAAAATATTGTTTAGTATTGGTGATGTGATTAATTAGCTATTACCATTTTTCATTTAGTATTATTTAGTATTCATTTAAGTAGACTTTTGAATTAAATCAGCTGACCTAATTATGGCTTTAATTATTTAAGTGAGTTTAAATTCTTCAATTTTTATTTTTTTCACTTCACAAATTATTTATTAATAATTAGGTCAAAATTAATAGAGCTTGTGATGCTGTTTAAAATGTAACAGTTTGTTAACAAATGGATTCTTCTGAAAATTTTTATTTGTAAACAAATAAATATTGGCTTCACTGTTCACTTTCCTTTTTTTATTGTTTATTGTTACTTTTGATAAGAAATAAAAAAAATTATAGGGATATTGTATAATCATTGATATTATTTTATTCTAGATATTGAAACTATTTTGTTTTGTAGCTGTTTACACAGTTAATACAAGTAGTTCACACAGTTAGTGCAAGTACTTTAAGTCAGTACAAGTACTTTAAGTCAGTACAAGTAGTTTACACATTTAATACAAGTAGTTTACACAGTTAATACAAGTAGTTTACACAGTTAATACAAGTAGTTTACACAGTTTGTACAAGTAATTTACAGTTGGTACTGGTAGTTTACACTGTTCAAAGTTTGTGTTTTGAGTGTAAGACTATTTCTTACACTTCGATCTTCAAAATGTCCATGAGTTAGTATAAGTAATTTACAGTTAGTTCTAGTTGTTTCCATAGTTAATCCTAGTTGTTTACATAGTTAATACAAGTAGTTTACACAGTTAATACAAACAGTTTACTCAGTTAATACAAGTAGTCTACACAGTTAGTACAAGCAGTTCACACAGTTAGTACAAGCAATTTACAGTTAGTTCAAGTAATTTACAGTAGTTTACTCAGTTAATACAAGTAGTCTTCACAGTTAGTACAAGCAGTTCACACAGTTAGTACAAGTAATTTACAGTTAGTTCAAGTAATTTACAGTTAGTCCTAGTAGTTTACTCAGTTAATACAAGTAGTCTACACAGTTAGTACAAGCAGTTCACACAGTTAGTACAAGTAATTTACAGTTAGTTCAAGTAATTTACAGTTAGTCCTAGTAGTTTACACAGTTACTGCAAGTTGTCCACACAGTTCAAAGTTTGTGTTTTGAGTGTGACTATTTCATTTGACATGTACGAGGAGTTTGAACTTCAAAATGTCCATGGGTATAGAAGTTCATGTCTATCCATACTGTATAACTTCATGTATAGACAGTATAGACTCTGGCTAGTTTGTTATACTTGTATCAATTTAAAATGTATTTGTTTTAAATATTTTTTAACTTCAATTTTTAAGTTTTTGGTAGTATTCATACCCAGGCACGTTTAAATTTTAATTTAAATCAAATTATAATTACTATTTACAAAATAGTAATTAACAAAATTATAATTATTATTTTTGTAAATAGTAATTATAATTTGATTTAAATTAAAATTTAAACGTTCTGTAGTATTAATACTACCAAAAAATTAAAAATTGAATTTCTAATTGATTGTACTAAGTACAGGTACTAATTGAGTACTTTATAATTACAAGCGTATTTCTCGGTCTAGTTCTATTGTCGTTTCTTGACTTCTAAGACTTGTGGAAAATTTGAAAAGCTTAATTCGGGATTAGGTATCGATATTTATCAGATGAAATTATTCTTCAGTGTAGCTTAACTGGCTAGAGCACCCGTACACTGGAAATGAGGGGGAGGTCCATGGTTCGAATCCCGGTGCTGAAGTCTAAATTTCTCTGACTGTCTCCCTTTGTAAATAGTAATTATAATTTGATTTAAATTAAAATATTTTTGAACTTTAACAAGTGTCTTATATTTTTTCAGATTAAGAAAGGTAAAGGTGCGACTTCTAAGAAGGCAGTGGATAAGATAGTGAGCCCGGTGGTGAAGCAGCCTGGAGCCTGTGGTACGAGTGGACCTAGAAGAAAACCACACCCACCTCTCCCTCTCAGACTTCCTAGCAACATGCCTACCTTCAAGGAATCTAACAAGAAGTACCAGTACGGCAACTATAACAGGTAACAACTTATTTCTGTAACTTGCTTATATTTTACTTGGAAGATGCTTGTATTTTATTTGGCATATTATTCATCAGATGTGATTATTTACCAGATTAAAAAAAGCAAAATCAACTTGGGCTCCCAACTTTTTTTTGTCAAAGTAGACTTTGATGAAAACAAAAATGGTGCCAACCTGACAAATAATGAGAACGAGCTGTCAAAAAAATGACTAAAGATGTGAGGTTGGGCTGGGTTTTTTTTACTAGAAGGGTATACATCACCATAACAACTGTTTTAAAAATTAATATGTACAATTTAAACTAGAAAGTGTATCAAAGTTCCACTACTTGGACCTAGTATACTTTGATTATGTTAACCTTCAATCTTCTTCGGTTCGGGTCTTTTCTGTTAACCCCCCCCCCCCCCACGCTTTCCGGGCGCTTTTTCCTATATACACAGTTGCACCCTTTAACTTTTATGGGGCTTGCTGATTTTCCACAACTATCTAGTGCACAGAAAGCTAAAAAACAATGTGCTAGATAGATCACCTTATTCCTTATGGGCATGCTTACATAAATAAACACATTTTCCAAGAAAGTGAAAGGTTAAAAAAACACTCAACTTACGGCTTGAAACTGATATATTTTATTGAAAAGACAGCGCATAAAGTTATCAGACAGTGAAAATGACATGTCATGGCAAGATGGATAAAGACGTGTAATACTTTGTAAATATTGGACTCCCAACTTTCGACACAAAGAAACGTCTATTACACTAAATGAATAAGGTGATCTATCTAGCACATTGTTTTTCAGCTTTTTGTACACTAGACAGTTGTGGAATATCGGAATGCTCCATAAAAGTTAAAGGGTACAACCCTGTATATGCAAAAAAGCGCCCGGAAGGCGTGGGGGGGGGGATTAATAGAAAAGCCCCAAAATCTCAACTAAATTGGTAAACTTTTGCTCAAGTTATCACAGAACACTCAAATATTACTAACAGACAAATAGGCAGAGACGTTGCCAATTTTATGCGCCAACACCAAAAATGTAGTATACATGCAGCCCTTGCATAATTGCATAAAACTTGGCTGCTCTCGCATCAACCTTCTTCAAATTGCGCGGATATGGGTGCGCTTATTCAAAGTCTTCAACCTTCTTGATCTTTAGTCGCATTGTACGGATATGGGTGCGCTTATTCAAAGTCTTCAACCTTCTTGATCTTTAGTCGCATTGTACGGATATTGGTGCGCTTATTCAAAGTCTTCAACCTTCTTGATCTTTAGTCGCATTGTACGGATATGGGTGCGCTTGTTCAAAGTNTGTAGTAACCATTTAAAAAATGGTGGCTGTAATGATGGCTGTAGTAACCATTTAAAAAATGGTGGCTGTAATGATGGCTGTAGTAACCATTTAAAAAATGGTGGCTGTAATGATGGCTGTAGTAACCATTTAAAAAATGGTGGCTGTAATGATGGCTGTAGTAACCATTTAAAAAATGGTGGCTGTAATGATGGCTGTAGTAACCATTTAAAAAATGGTGGCTGTAATGATGGCTGTAGTAACCATTTAAAAAATGGTGGCTGTAATGATGGCTGTAGTAACCATTTAAAAAATGGTGGCTGTAATGATGGCTGTAGTAACCATTTAAAAAATGGTGGCTGTAATGATGGCTGTAGTAACCATTTAAAAAATGGTGGCTGTAATGATGGCTGTAGTAACCATTTAAAAAATGGTGGCTGTAATGATGGCTGTAGTAACCATTTAAAAAATGGTGGCTGTAATGATGGCTGTAGTAACCATTTAAAAAATGGTGGCTGTAATGATGGCTGTAGTAACCATTTAAAAAATGGTGGCTGTAATGATGGCTGTAGTAACCATTTAAAAAATGGTGGCTGTAATGATGGCTGTAGTAACCATTTAAAAAATGGTGGCTGTAATGATGGCTGTAGTAACCATTTAAAAAATGGTGGCTGTAATGATGGCTGTAGTAACCATTTAAAAAATGGTGGCTGTAATGATGGCTGTAGTAACCATTTAAAAAATGGTGGCTGTAATGATGGCTGTAGTAACCATTTAAAAAATGGTGGCTGTAATGATGGCTGTAGTAACCATTTAAAAAATGGTGGCTGTAATGATGGCTGTAGTAACCATTTAAAAAATGGTGGCTGTAATGATGGCTGTAGTAACCATTTAAAAAATGGTGGCTGTAATGATGGCTGTAGTAACCATTTAAAAAATGGTGGCTGTAATGATGGCTGTAGTAACCATTTAAAAAATGGTGGCTGTAATGATGGCTGTAGTAACCATTTAAAAAATGGTGGCTGTAATGATGGCTGTAGTAACCATTTAAAAAATGGTGGCTGTAATGATGGCTGTAGTAACCATTTAAAAAATGGTGGCTGTAATGATGGCTGTAGTAACCATTTAAAAAATGGTGGCTGTAATGATGGCTGTAGTAACCATTTAAAAAATGGTGGCTGTAATGATGGCTGTAGTAACCATTTAAAAAATGGTGGCTGTAATGATGGCTGTAGTAACCATTTAAAAAATGGTGGCTGTAATGATGGCTGTAGTAACCATTTAAAAAATGGTGGCTGTAATGATGGCTGTAGTAACCATTTAAAAAATGGTGGCTGTAATGATGGCTGTAGTAACCATTTAAAAAATGGTGGCTGTAATGATGGCTGTAGTAACCATTTAAAAATGGTGGCTGTAATGATGGCTGTAGTAACCATTTCAAAAAAATTGTATAAATTGTATGATGGTGTTGCAGGGAAACTATGTGCTGCCAAACGATGTACTGCTAGACCTGGAGACACCGCAGTTTGACACCATACTCTGTCTCTCAGTTACAAAGTGGTTTCACTTGAACTGGGGAGATGAAGGACTGACCCGGGCGTTCAGACGCATGTACGCCCAGCTCAGGCCCGGAGGTGTGCTTATACTTGAACCGCAGCCCTGGTCCTCGTACAAGAAGAAGAAAAACATCACTGTTAGTATCTCTCAAAGTAGAAATTATTTTGATTCCGTGTCTGTCTGTCAGTATGTCACTCAATTTTTGCAAACCGACATGTCTTAAAAATGTCTAATCTTAAGATTTGAAATTCTGATGGTAGGTCACAATTAACCCATTGTTGATCCCATATAAGTTTCTACCCTATGCGCCCATTTTTTTTTCTCTTCCACATGCGCGCAAACATACATTTATTCAATTTTTAAGTTTTTAGTAGTTTTCTTACTACCGAAAGATTAAATTTTAAATAATTCAAATTACAATTATCAATAACTACGGGAGACATACAGAGAAAAATAGACCCCCGCACCGGGACTCGAACCACGGGACCTCCTACTTTCCGTACAGGTGCTCTTACCAACTGAGCTATATGGGAGAATGATTTTTCTCTGTCGTAACTGATACATATTCCCCGAATCCAAGCTGATAAGTTGGTAAGAGCACCTGTACGGAAAATAGGAGGTCCCGTGGTTCGAGTCCCGGTGCGGGGGTCTATTTTTCTCTGTATGTCTCCCGTAGATATTGATAATTGTAATTTGAATTACATAAATTTATTTGAACCTATATCTTCAAAAGTACTTACCTGAATTTATGAAATTTGGATGGTTTGTCGAAAGTAACCTGCAGATTGCCCCTGATTAATTTCAACTGTCTGCGTTTGCTAAATTGATACTTTAATTAATGTAAAAAATCAAACCAATTTTGACAGTTTTAAAAAACAGGTGGAAAATTTAATAAATTTGGCAATAATAGGTTTTTATTGTATAAAATAATTAAAGTATACAAAATAGAAGACGAGGAAGCTATATGCCATCCTAATTGGCAGAGAATTTATTCCGGGGGCTTTTAGACCGAATTACACAGACCACTTAAGCGGGTCCATTGAACAAATCTGGGTTTGAAACCAAAGTCTTCTTATTAGTGTCGTCTTTGGTCGTTAATCATGTCTTCCATGTCAATATTTATGTCAATAGATAGTTCTGATCATAGTTTCCAGATGCTCCCTCGTTTTAGATGCTCCCTATTTGTTTAAGCAATGCTGGGTGGACATAGAGTAAGGTGCCCTGTCCAGGAATTGAACCCAGATCTGCTTAACCTGATTAATTGGAGAGCTAACACTCTGTCCTATGACATATGCAAACCATCTTGTATCTGATTTCCTAAACCTACATTACCTGTAATCCTGATTTCAAATTAATTTTATCAATTTATTTTTTTGTTTGACAGGAAACAACATGGAAGAATTACCAATCGATAAGTTTATTTCCACAGAAATTCACTCAGTTCCTACTGGGTGTAGTAGGTTTTACTAAGTGTGAGATACTCGGTTCCCCTGCTCACACATCGAGAGGTTTCGAACGCCCAATCAAAATATACACAAAGGGCTTCGAAAGTAGAGGGCTGGACTTGCTCCGCATGTCGGAAATAGCCGGGGATATAACGTCGGAACCGACGAATCCCGCTGAAGTTACCAAGAGTTCGGAAGATACCAGGATACAGGACGACGAAGAGAATGCACCGTCTACAGTCAAACCTGACGGTATTCCGTCGACATCGGATACCACTCAAAGTGGAGATAATGTTGAAATAGGTTAAATGTTATTATTTCTCAAAGAAATTTGTATTATAAATGTTTAACAAAGGGCTTCTCAGACAGCCATTCTCAAAAAGACAATTACTTTTGTATAAATATGTTGATAAAATTTGACAAATAATGTAAATTCAAAAGTTTGCTTTAAAATAAGCAACGAACCCACAATCTTTTTGTAAAAAGATCTGGGTTGTAATTTATTTAATTTTTTTTTGGAAAAAAAAAGTACGAGTGTAAATATCACAGATTGGAAGTCTGAGATCTCCTTTTAAAAAAAAAACACACAACAAATGAATTTAAACGTGGAGATACCAAAGAGGTTTGATTGTATATTTTAAGTTGTACACTGTGGGATCCCATCGTTGCTGTCAATTGAATGAAACTCCGGCTTATATTCTTCTTTTATTTTCTCAACTATAATAACAAAAAATACAAATTTATTTGAACAATTTTAATCGAGTAAACTGGTATCGTTCTATAGTGTAGCTATCTTCAGCTAGGATCTAATAAATCTAGATATTTTGGAGGACACCGTATTGATTTCCGATGCAGTGTCCTCTGAAAGATTTACATTTATTAAACTTGTATCATCGTTTGCACTGACGGTGATACTTGTATCATCGTTTGCACTGACGGTGATACTTGTATCATCGTTTGCACTGACGGTGATACTTGTATCATCGTTTGCACTGACGGTGATACTTGTATCATCGTTTGCACTGACGGTGATACTTGTATCATCGTTTGCACTGACGGTGATACTTGTATCATCGTTTGCACTGACAGTGATGAATAATTTCATGTCTGGTGAACCCTTGTTTTAACACTCCTGGTGCCCAATTCTTTAACTTGTTTACACCTAACTAATGCATTCATTTCTTTCAATAGATCACAATAACTTTAAGCAATCTAGCTATTAATTGCATTATTCTAGTTGTGACTGTAACGTAATAAAATTTCATTCCTCACTTTCATTTAATTATGAGCAAATTTTACATTTAACATTTTTTACACAAAAATTTCACCTTTCAAAATGATATGAATTTATTTATATTGTTATCTTATTCTTATTGTTGTTTTGTGAATAAATTTTTCTTTATTTATTTTTATCCAAAACCTAAAGCTAAGTAAAAAGTAACTAACAAATGCTCATTTGCTTTGATATTAATCTCAAATTCCTACTTATTCCGTTGTTATTCATGAGTTTAAATATAACAATGTATAATTTTTTTAAAAATAATTTTATAGTTTACATAATAAAAAATGTATAATATAAACTGTAACTTTATCTTTTATTTATATAAATGCAAATTATTTATTAAAGCACACAAAACCCAGTTTATTATTATTTATTCAAAAATAAATTTACCTGTTTTTAAATTCAATTTTATTTTATTTTTAAATTTATTTTAATTTAATTTTTTTTTCTATTACTAAAAATTAAATTTTTATATATTAGGTACACATTTTAAATTTTTTTTACTTGTCAAACCTAATTGATTTGTAAAAGATTGGAATTATTTATTAATTAAGTTTTGGTTGACTTTTAATCAAAACCTGTATTTTAAGCGCTTTTAATTCCCTTCACTTGAGAATAATGGAAAAAAACAGAAAAAGTCACATGAAAGACAAAAAAAACTCCGTTCATTGTCTGACTTAACAGTGGGGTTTTTCCTTTACCTTTTACTAGCTCTGATTATGGCCAAGAGGCCGAAAACTAGTTATGTCGAATAAACATTCATTTTATGAAGAGGCTTTCTGTTGGTATCTACTCGACTTGAGCTGTTAGGCCCTTCGCACACGGTTCGACTGATTTACAACTCGATTTGGAAACTAGTTGCAAAATAGTCACATGTGTGAGCTGTTTGCAACCAAAATAAAACCCAGGTCCACACACGAGTCCACAGTGTTCATACGGAGCTAGTTTATCATTCATTCTTGTCGGTATTTTTCTTTGAACTTATATCTGCAACCACTTTGCAACAGGGAAGGACGGTCTCACGCAACCAGTTGCAAACTGATTCCAAACTGGTCTGGTTTTGGTCGACCAGTGTGCAGACACCTACCTTCTACACAGGGCGTGTCACAAAACAGTTGCATGCGCAACTAGTTTCCAACTCGAGTTGTAAATCAGTTGACCCATGTGTGGAGAGCCTTAATCTTTAGCTTCACTTTCCTGTCACATCTTTAATGATAAGTCGCTATCTCACATAGGAGAAAAATACTGTCAAGGAAATAAATTATTACATTTCAAATTATTTAAGATTCACATTTGAAAAATCTAGTTCATTTTTATAAACGGAACCGATAATGTACACTAAACTTTTACTTTGCTGGATGGTAATAGCTTTTTATTATAATTCCGGTCTTTTCTTAAAATGTTATCTACTACTTTTTTTAAGTGTTTTTTCTTCGTTAACTCAAGTACTATAGATTATCTATTCTCTTAAGAATTGATTATAGATAAGTAAAAGTAAATGAAACTGATGCTGGTGAACCAAAAAAAAAAATGTTTAGTCCAATTGAATCTCGTACTGCTATTTTAATATTACTTATCAATTATATATATTTTTATTTTATATACAATTATTATTCTATTTAATTATATAAATCAAATTATAATTATTATTAACTACAGGAAACAGACAGAGAAAAATAGACTCCAGCACCGGGATTTGAACCATGGGCCTCCATATTTCCAGTATAGAGCGGTATAGCCGGCGCTGGAGTCTATTTTTATCTTTCTGTTTCCACTAGTTAATAATAATTATAATTTTATTTAAATTAAAATTTAATCTTTTCTTAGCATGAATACTACCAAAATCGTAAAATATGATTTTTTAATTATATAGTTGTTTAGTCTATAAACCATATTAATACTTATAGAATAGCTACCTAACAGTCTATTTGATCTAATTGATTTTAAATCTAATTACAACTTAGCTCCCTGACACTCTGCTATGCTATTCATTTGTTTTTTGTTAATGATGTGACGTTCAAAACTAATTGCACATTGGCCATGCAATGTATTGTAACGGTTACTGATTTTTGATATTTGATTGAAACAGGATGAATGAATTTGTTCTCAATGGGTTAGTATTGAAAATCAGCGTTTATTTTACAAAAGCGCTCTTTTTTATTCTTCTATTTGTTGATTTACTACTGAATTTGTTTTGTTTTTTATCGTTATATTTGTCTAAAAATTTGAAATCATCTAAATCATAATCTAGTACACTTGTCTAAAGCTAGTTGAATCGATAGATAACACTATTAACTATCAAATTACTAGCTTATTATTTGGACTCTCTTCTACCTTGATGTGTTGAGAAAAACTGAAAACAATACCACCCTCTTCTGTCCAATAATAGATCGAGTACGTTGGAGGTGCATTGCTCTCTGGGCCAGGGTGGATTTGATATTTCAATTTCACAACTGTCAACTGACAAAGTGTCAAAATTGTTAAAAGGCTTAATATAGAAACACTATGACTTAATCAAATCACAATTATAAATAATTTAGATAACTTACAAATTTTATATCATAATAAGGAAAAGGGAATTATAACAATCTTAAAGAATTCATTTTTCAAATCGCAGCCGAAATCCCCTGAGACTTTTACTATGAAAGTAAAATTCGAAAGGCCCGTTTACACGGTGATAGTTCTTCCACAATAGAACTATCATGTCAGTCTACGTCATACAACTATCGCCGAGGTGTGCAGTCTACACGGTGAGAGGTAAAATTCGTCAAAACTTGTTGTCTTGCACTCAATGTTACATACACATAATATATTTTTGACTAGGATACGGAAATAAAGCATTAAATTATAATATAAATTATAACTCACACACAGCAAAAGGAATATATTCACGTAGTCGAAAAAACCAAAATCTGATATCAAATGTGAAGCACGCTATCATATTTGTTGCCTTAAAATCTGTTATCACTTGATAAAAAAAGTATTAAGCCAATCAGCGTCTAGTATAGTAGCGTTGTAGTTTTTTATATAATCCCCGTGAGTACTCTGACTGCTGTGATAGAACACAACTATCTCATCAGACGAGATAGTGTGATGGCTGATAATTCTATCGCGACAAAATCTATCACGTAGTCTACATGGTGATAGTCATTGAGATAGTTGCTATCGTGACAGCAAATATCGCACCATCACTGTGTAAACGGGGCTTTAGATTCCTCACACTATAGACTATGATAACCTGATAGTATCAGCTGATGAAGAAGCCCGCAGTGTGCTCTGGCTCTTAGAGAAATCACATCTTGTTATTACCCTTCTGTTAATTTTCATTCACTTATTATCTCAGTAACAGTAATTTCTTAAATTATATTGTCAAAACCTCTTTTAATAAAAAAATAAAATATTGAACAACATGCTTTAAATAAACAAACAAACATTAAATACAACAATTAATTTGTGATTAATTTTTTTTTTTTTTTAATAAAAATATATATTATGATAATTTATGTATAAATATATGTATTTATATATAAAGACCTTATTTTTAATAATAAAGATATAGAATGATTTTCTTTAAAATGAAAAAGCAACTAAAAAAAATGCACTTTGTACATATGAAATTATATATAAATAAAAAATAAAAATTTGCACAAATAATAATAATAAAATAAATTATGTATACATAGAAATATATAATACACATTTGAAAATAATTATAAATAAATGTGAAAAAAAAAAAACTGTATAAAATTGTTAAAAGAAGATGAAGAAGAAGAGAAGGCCCTCCGATGATACCAGTGTTGCCAATGTTGATGTAAAATGTATATCGAAAATCAATATATGTTTTTATTCATTTAAATTTGAATTTGATTTTTTAATTTTAACATTATGAGTTGTAATCATAACGATGTAATGAGTTTGTTTTATTTATTTTTTTTTTTTAGAAAACAAAAAGAAATATTTCTAAAAAGTTAATTGTTTTTTTAATTATTATTATTTTGATTAATATATATTTTGTTATGTGAGAGGAATTAGAATTTATAAAAATCTAATGAACTTATTAACTTAACAAAGTGACTTTTTGATAAAAGAACACTTTTTCAAGTGAATACTGAATATTTCAATTCCTTTTTCAGTCCTTTTTTTAAAAAAAAAAAATATTTCAATACTTAAATTCAAATCTAATTGAGAAACTGACTAAAATTGTATTTTATAGCAGGTATTTATAATAATAATAACATTTTATTTAAATTTAAAATTATTTAACACATTATTTATGTCTCTGTTGCAATTGATTATTATTATTTCTTTTTATATATTTTATTCATTTTTTAGAGCATGAGATGTATTACCATTTATTTATTTTACTGTTTATATTTTACTTTGTCAATATTCTCCTTGCCTTATATATGCCATAATCTTATTTATTTTACCGTTTATATTTGATTCTGTCACATATATGCCATATTCTTAATTATTTTTACCATTAATAAATGATTCTGTCACATATATGCCCTATTCTTATTTATTTTGCCTCATATATGCCATATTCTTATTTATATTACCATTCATATTTCTCTCTGTCAATATTTATTCTCCTTGACTCATATATGCCATATTCTTATTTATTTTACCGTTTATATTTTGCTCTGTCAGTATTCTCCTTGCCTCATATATGCCATATTCTTATTTATTTTACTGTTTACATTTTACTTTGTCAATATTATCCTTGCCTCATATATGCCATATTCTTATTTATTTTACCGTTTACATTTTACTTGGTCAATATTCTCCTTGCCTCATATATGCCATATTCATATTTATTTTACCGTTTATATTTTGCTCTGTCAATATTCTCCTTGCCTCATATATGCCATATTCTTATTTATTTTACCGTTTATATTTTGCTCTGTCAATATTCTCCTTGCCTCATATATGCCATATTCTTATTTATTTTACTGTTTA
>KZ651162.1:25408-38082 GCA_001010745.2 Gerris buenoi | reverse complement strand
CCCCCCCCCCTCATAAGGTCATAAAATATTTATGAAAAAGGTTATAAAACAATAGAGTTACAAAAAAAATGTTCAAATAAAAAATGTCGGTAATTTGGTCTAGTTTAATTTTGTACTGAACATGTTTTCCCGTAGGATCAACAGTTGCGGAGTTATTGTGAAAAAACCCAATTTTCGTACCTTTGAAGGGGGGGCGCGGGGCGCGCCGACCCCCCCTGAGGTCGAAAACTTGGAATTTTTAATCAGGGCCCAGACCTTAGTAACATATATCAAAATCGCTTCTACCTCACCTTTTGCACGGTAAAACTCCCTATTGACTGGACTACATTTCAAATGGAAGCTACTGTGACTTGGTTCAGATTTGCTCTGAAACTTCAGAGCAAATTCAAATAGAAATTCTTCAGTGCTCATTGAAACTACTGCATTCTGTGGGTTTCCCATGGCACTAACAATTACAACACCTAAATAGAGAAAATAATAGTATAATCCAGAATATATCTCTAACTCATTTTTTTTTTCCATAAATGGACTTGGCCCACTTTAGCACTGACTCCCCTCATATATTAGTTATACTGTTTTCAACACGGGCAATGGTATTCTACTCCACCTTTACAGCACTATTGTTTAAATGCTCTTGTGTAAAGAAAGCCAAATTCCATCACGTGTTTTTACCAAGTGATAAATATTTAACCCTCTGAGTAGAAACTTGAGGATATGTGCACCCCTAATAGAAAAGAAGGTGTATAAAAGAAGGTAAATAAATATAAACATGAAAACTTCTTTGCAAAATCATTAGTAGTTTTGATGGAGATTTTGTGGTTTTTTTTTTTTTTTTTTTTTTTTTTCTTTGGGTTTTAGTCCTGTTTGACAGCTTAGGCCATTGTGGTATTTAGATAACATTATTGTATTATTTGTTATCTTAAGAAATAAATACTAATGCACGTCTAATGAATAATCTTTGTATTGTCTACCACAAGAATAATTGCAATTTAAAAAAAAAAATTACTTTTTTAGTGCAGTACCTCTGCTTTACTTCTTAACCTGAAGTTAAAAGGTTATGTTTTATTTTTGTTGCAGAGGTTAGATTCATACAAGGGTAACTATGAGAACTTTGAGAAAGCCAAGATAGAGAAGTTAAAGAATCAGCAACGAGAGTACGAGGCTCAGATGCACTACAGAGCTCATATACAGGTCTTTATAGACAGGTTCAGGTACAACGCTAACAAGGCAGCCTCCGTACAGTCTAAGCTCAAACTACTTGAGAAACTGTGAGTATCATTCACCTATCAACAAGTCTTCAAATTTGTATATGTGTAATAAATGACAATTCTGTTGGATATTAAGTGCAGTAGAGAGGGAGCCAGGGTAGCCAAGCGTGTTAAGCTATCAAAAAGTCGAGGTCGTGGGTTCGATCCCGTGCCATGATACTCTGAATTGCATCAATGAATCGCGGACAATAAAGTTCGAGGGACACCCATTATGGGGACTCTTCCCCCACTCTTTGACGATCCGTGTCATGATGATGTAATTGGTATCTATGATTCGAGGACGGAGCTGGGCGAGGGACACTCTTTATGAGGATTCTTCCCCCACGCTTAGATGCTCGCTTATATAGCTTACTAATGACCACGCCATACTTGCTTCGGCGGTACAATGTATTAAAAGGGTTCACCTGTATTGAGGTAATGGGGAAATTAAAGAGTTAAAACTTACCAGGTGAGGAAAACCTTTAAACAGACCACTCTGGTCTTATATTTAGATATATAAAGCTTGAGATCCCAGGGGTGGGCCTCCAGGTCAGATCTTGCGATCTTTCCCAGATCTTCCTGTGTCTTTGAAGAAAATTAACTATTAAAATGATTTAAATCAAATTATAATTATTATTAACTACGGGAAACAGACAGAGAAAAACAAGCTCCTACCCCGGCGCAGGAGCTTGTTTTTCTCTGTCTGTTTCCCGTAGTTAATAATAATTATAATTTGATTTAAATTAAAATGTAATCTTTCTGTAGTATAAATACTACCAAAATCGTAAAAATGAATATTAAAATGATTGTAATGCCTGATTAAAATTACCTGTAATGATCGATGTGAGAAAATTTATAAGTAAAAGAGTGAGCAAGGTCGAAGCGACGACAAGTTCAAAACTTGAATAAAGAAAATCTTTAAAAATTGAGTAAAATTTATTTAAATATCAACGAACAATATTCTCTTTCTTTCTATTAGGAGATAAAAACTGAAAATAGGGTTGACCAGAATTAGGAAACTATCCAAATATATAAACCACCATTGTGCGTTCATAGACGCAACACATGAATAAAACCCCTTAAAATTTATTAATATACCACATTATGTATGATGGTGAGACGATGATCGCATCCAGTCGAAGATCGACGGTTTCAATAGCAGCTCCAGGTATCTGCGACGATTAAAAATGACGAGCTTCCTCTCTCTGGGTTCTCTCCAGGGTAGAGACGCTTGGCTCTTGTAGACGACGGCGGTTTCGAATTTATGTTTAAAAAAGATTTTAAATTGAATGAAATTGTTACTGACTTCCTGACTTCAGGGCAATTAAAACTGTCTCAATGGACTTTAAGAACTTAGCTTTATAATACTTAAAATGAAAAAGGGAATATTACCCAACTACCGGCTAAGCCGCAATAGCGATTTTCTATAAGGGCCGTAATATATACGCACCCCACGCCTTCGAGTCCCTGGTACCGAATGCCGGCCTCTTGTATCTCGCTTACCATGGCCGCCTCTCTCCTTATTGGTCGACCACAAGTGGGGTGGGGAGAACTGGCACCAATATTTAACTTAACAACTTTGGGGCAGCATTAACTACCTACCCCCTAATAAGAGGAACCTCTTAGTATAAATGTATGATATGTGAAGTAGCTGGAACTCCACCATGGGGCGTATAAAGGGCCTAAGTAATGGCCTAATTGCAAGGTTCGAACAAGTGTTTCGTCCTACCCGTTCTAGTAGGAAGTACTAGACTACTACTACTAAGTATGTATATGTTTTATTAGATGTGTTTTTTGCAGGCCCGTACTGAAACCAATTGAGAAAGAGACTGAAGTCATTCTGAAATTCCCCACGGTAGAATCACTGTCACCGCCGATCCTTCAACTAAAAGAAGTCACTTTTGGTTATACTAAGGCGAAACCGGTGCTTCTCAAAGTGGATATCGGTGCTACACTGGAGTCGAGGATATGTATAGTTGGTGACAACGGTGCTGGAAAGACCACACTGTTGAAACTCATACTCGGTTTAGTAGAACCGACGGAGGGAAGTAGAGAAACACATAGGAATCTCAGGTTTGCTTACTTCAGTCAGCATCACGTTGATCAGCTGGATATGAACACAACACCAGTAGGACTACTTCAAGCCACCTTCCCCGGTATGTTTCTTTTGTTTTTCTTTGATTTTAATAATGCTACGAGAACTTGATTACACAAGCTGTTTCTTCTTATTCTCGCTCGAGTATATTTACATTAGAATGCAGTCTAGATAATGTAGTATTCTTACGTCTACATGAATATTATACAATAGCCGATTTATGCATTAACATTCATGTTTGTTGAAAACACAAGAAGAATCATCTTTATTTATATCTAGTGACTATTGACATCAAAATACTTTAAACCACAAATACTTTAAACACTGCATACAGTAGCTATAAAACTTAAAAAAAAAAAAAGCAATCTTCTTGTACTTAAAAAAAACTTTGTTTTGCCATAATCATAGTTACTGATGACATTCAGATTTAATTTACTTCCAAATGGCGGTGTTCGACTTTTGCACTCGTGTATGTATTTAGTTGGAATAACTGCCATCTTTATATTTTCTCTTATCTCAGTTTATTCATGGCCCTAATTTGTTTGGTTTGTTCTGCAAATAGTTGGTTGTTTTGACTGATATTTTTTGGTATCTCTTCATAAATATGACAATAGGGGTTAGAAAAAGAAACAACAATATTCTTAGCTTAGTACAGCATTCACTCTAAGTTAACACTCATACTGAAGATGGCATTGTAAGTCGGAACGCGTCTTTGTTGCTTACAGGCAAGTCGATAGAGGAGTACAGAAGACAGCTGGGTAGTTTTGGAGTGTGCGGTGACTTAGCTCTTCAACCCGTCGGTTCTCTATCTGGAGGTCAAAAATCAAGAGTTGCTTTCGCCAAGATGTGTATGTCTCAGCCCAACTTCCTAGTACTTGACGAACCTACTAACCATCTTGATATCGAAACTATAGAGGCACTCGGCAAAGCTATCAACACATACCAGGTAGTCCTTCTTTTATTATCTGTAATCACCTTTTGTTTTATCAAGTTAAAGTTAAAATATCAAGTGTTAGTGGAGGCCATCTTGAGATGTTGAAAGAATAGTCTCTTCATGTAATAGTACATTACGCGTCGAGTGCAGAAAGTAGCATTTTGCATGCGAGTGTGGAGTTTGCACCCGAGCGATAGCAAGGGTAGTAAAAACCACACGAGCAATGCAATGAGAGGTCAGGATTCTGAATTCTACAAGATCTCTATATATATCTCTAGATATTTCACTAGCCCCACCCCTCCCACTGGCTTAGTGGCTTTTTTCCCCCTTGTAGATTTGCCAAGCCAAATGACATAATTCACTATTTATAACTAGAGTTTGGATTTTGTATATTATTTTTTTATTGCTCTAAGTGATTTTTCTTTACAAATTATAATGTATAGAAGCTATTAAGCCGCTTTAAATTAAATTTTATAATGCATATTCTAGACATTTTTGCATACAATTTCATATTTTGATTGTAAGTATTGCATATTTTCGGCATTTGCACATAAGTATAGAAATTTCTTGCATAATTACCCGCATATTTTTTCAAAGATTAGAGTTTATTGACTGTGGTCAGTAGTATTATGAAGTAACTGGAGAGTCGTGGTTTAGAGTTTAGAGCATACAAAGGCTGTAGCCCTCCTTTAGGGACTTCGTGTGGAAAAGCTTAGACAAAAAATAGACTCAGTTCTCCAACATAATTCTGGCTAGACCACTGTAGAGATAATATAAATAAAGATAATATAAATCTGACACAAGCTAACATCGCTCCAATAAAATATGTTCCTTTAGTGCTGTTCCAACCGCTTACTTAATTTCAAAAAAAAAAAAAAAATTAGTAGTGCAATGTTCCGTGAATTTGTATAATATGTAAATATAACTTCTTCATTTCTTTATATTTTAGTCAATAATTCTTTTTTGGTGGTTCTTTTTGTGTATTCTCCTATAAGTGCATACTTGAATATATGTATTAGGAATTAGTATACTTGCATACGTGCATATTTCGCATTTCGGAAATGCATATATTGAGATTTTCCGAACTCTCATTATGCACAAACTGTAAACAACCTGCGGGTTTTTTTTCAAGTTCAGTTTAATTATACATATTTTATTTTAATTATACATTTGATTGTCCCTAAATGACTTAATTGTTAAATGAATAATATATTGTTACGGTTGTGTGCAGGGTGGAGTGATTCTAGTAAGCCACGACGAACGACTTATCCGAATGGTTTGCCAGGAGCTGTGGGTGTGTTCCGGTGGTACGGTGAAGACTATCGAAGGAGGCTTCACTCAGTACAGAGCCATCGTAGAGAAGGAACTCTTGGAACTCAACAAGTAATCAACTTGTACTCTTTCATACTCCTCTCTATATTGTAACTAATATTTTTAATACAAACATTTAAAATTATATAATTACCACTATTTTTATTAACTCGTAAAAATGTAATAGAATGACATTTATTGGCACGTTGTTTACAGCAACTATTACCTCTTTTTGATGTGAAAACAACTTTCAGCTTGCTTTTTACTCAGTAGAAAACTTAGAAGTTGATGAGGAGCCAGGGTGGCCGAGGTGCTAAAGACACAGTGTAGCTATCACTGAGTCGAGGCAACTCGAGGTTGTGGGTTTGATCCCATGCCATGATACTCTGAATTGCATCATTGAATCGCAGACGGTGAAGGGCGAGGGACACCCTTTAAGTGTACTCTTCCCCCACTCTTTGATGTGGGTCCGATCCGTGTCATGATGATGTAATTGGTATCTATGGTTTGAGGACGGAGCAGGGCGAGGGACACTCTATATGAGGACTCTTCCCCCACGCTTTGACGCTCACTTAAATAGCTTACTAATGACCTCACCATACTCGCTTCGGCGGTACAATGTACAAATGTATGATGTGTGAAGTAACTGGAACTCTCCACCACGGGGCGTACAAAGGGCCTAATTGCTAGGTTCGAACAAGTGGTTCGTCCTACCCGTTCTAGTAGGAAGTACTAGACTACTACTACTAGCTAAGTTGATATTACTATTGTGTGTGTCTAAATAGATAAGCTTAATGACTTAAAAACTATTACACTCATACAAATAAAAGCCCTAAATGCTTCAAAAGAGAAAGAGTGAAATATTTTGGAGAAGAGGGTTTTAAAGTTGGAATAAAGGTACTTTTTGGAGTGTTACTCCCCTTATATAAAAAAATAATAACAGAGGGTAGTGACAATCTAAAGAAGGTGTACAAAATGTTCTTCTTTAGACTGTTACTCCCCTATAAAAACAGAAGTGTGATATTCCTTTGTCTCAAAGTACATGATACTTAACATCCTTTTGCCTTAGTAGTTATTTAGACTGTCATTTATATTCTTAAAAAAAGAACATGGGGAGTAACAATCTAAAGAAGTACCGGAATGGAAAGACAGAGCTTGTGGGAAAAATACACCCAGTGTAAAAGACTAAGATTTCCCAAAATATACTAGTGAAATAATTATTTTAATCGAATTTAATATGACACAGATATCAAATATTTTGTAAAGCATGGAAAGACAGTAAAGTTGGTATTTTAGCAAAGTTTAAAGGGTAGGAGGCAAAAATTAAGGTAGCTTGTAAAAAAATGTGATACTTTGTGTAAAAACTCGTTCCAAAAGTCTTTGAAACACGTTTTAAAATTGATTTTTGCTAAATTATAATAAGAATAGCTTTTATTGTTCCCAAAATAATAGAGATGTGCGTTATTTAACGTAATAGGTAAAATAATAGGGTTCCAACTGTGTCACCTATTACTGACTTGACAGTGACTTGGTTAAAGCTATTAAATTTGTTACTGGTTACGGAACGGCCCCTAAAGATTTTTAAGTTTAAGGTAAGTGTAGGTAGTAAGAGTGGTATCATGTGGTATTAGTGGGGAAGGTTCCTTTTCCTACATTTAATCCTTTGAACCCTTTTCTACTTTGCAGAAAGCCCTTTCTCTATCTGGTTCTGTTCCACACAGTGACAAGTGATAAGATATAATAAATATTAACTATGAAGTTTTGAATACTGAAACTGGAGATTCCAATACCTATTATTTTATTAATAGGTGACAAAGTCACGTGTCACGGAAATAAGAAAGCCCTAATACCTAATACCCAGACTTTTTTTTTCAGTGACAGTGACACCTATTAAACAAATAATAGGTATTGGCACCTAATACAGATCTGGTCACGGATCCTTAAAGAAACGTAGCAGGTAGCAGAACTTCGTTTCAGTGACAGTGACTTTGTCACCTATTAATAAAATAATAGGTATTAATACCTATTACCAGCTCGGAGGTGGAACGGTGTCACCTATTACTTAGATTTAATAGTTTAGCCCATCCCTACAAAATAAATAAATTACTATAAAATACAGTTTTTAAAAAATGTATCCTCTACAGTTTGGTAAACTAAATAAATTAAAATTTGAAAGTAAGAGCCCATTGTTGGGCATAAGCCTCTCAGATTGACCTAGCTTTTCTAATGTAAGCTGACATATGCCACAACACATTGCAAAACCTGGTTAGGACAATCTCCCTGGTGGACAATCTCCCACCTCTTCTTCTGTCCAGGCACTTCTTGGGTACTCTGTAAGCCATTTTACCCAGCTATCTTCCTCAATTCCAGCAGCATGTCCTGCCCATTTCCAGCAATACAGTAGCCCTACTTGCCTTGCAACACTCACTCCTGTCTTGTTCCTCAGCCCGGTGTTTTTAGTTTTTAACTATTCTACTTATCTTCATACTGCGTTCCATTTCATGCTTGAATAACTTCTGAATGGCTTAGAACCTTTCTTTTTAGGAAGTTTCATGTCAACAGCCACACATTAAGGAAGCTGGGCAGCTGACTAAGACTGTGTTCTGTGTTTATGTTGTGACTCTTGAAAATATATTTATGGCTCTAGAATTTGTTCAAAGCCAGTTGTGTTCTTCCTCTTTACATCCTTCCAGGTATTATCCTGGAATGATATCAGGTTTGTTCCAACCACACTTCAAATTAGTTTGAAACTGTCCGACACATGCACATCGGACCAAAATTGAACTCCTGTCGCTAATGCGCATGCGTTTGACAGTTTCAAACTAGTTTGAAACCATCCGACACATGCACATCGGACTAAAATTGAACTCCTGTTGCTAATGCGCATGCGTTTGACAGTTTCAAACTAGTTTGAAATGTGGTTGGAACAAACCTATCAATTACTGTACTTTTGCTGTATACATGAATTTAAAATGCTTTAGAAGGTACAGCTTGTGTATCATGCTGTCTTTAACAGTTACTTTCTCATCAGGACGGCTTTGCAAGGATTTTGTCTACATTTTTTTTTTTTTTTTAATTCTATAGAACTGTGATAATATAATGTGTGGTTTGAAAACTTGGTAACCAATAAGAGTGACAATTTGCTCAAGGTCTGGGAGCTAAAATGCCTAAGAAAAATCTGTTCTGAATCTTCTAAAAATCTCTCATCACCTCTAGACCTATCTGCAACAATGGTGACTGTAGAGTGAGGAACAATAAAAAATTGAAACTTTGTTCGGATCCTCACAAAGTGGTTGAAATAAAGAGTGGGAGATTGAGTAGGCTAGGGCTTGCAAAGATCGGGGCAAGACGGAGAGACCTGGAAGAGTAGGGCATCCAGATGGCTGGACTCAACGTAGCTGCAGACCAAGCCTGTGATGGCTAGATGTATTAAATGTGTGTGTACTCTTGAATGTACATTTAGGAAGCTATAAGTTAAATATGAAAAACACCCATAAACTTTCTATTTAGAACACTTTGTAATATATTGATCATTTAGATTAAAACATGCAATATAACAATTTTAGAACACATTTCTTTAAAAAACAAACATGACATCTGTCAAAATATTAACTGTAAACAACTTGACATCAACAAGATGATGTGGAGAAAGATTTACAATACCTATGTAGGTTGAGGTTTGGATGCCATGGCCCTTTATGGGCTGTTGGCACCATGGAGTAAGTGTCACCACGTTTTTGTCATCCGTTATTGGCAAATAGCACAATTTATGGATTTTTTTGTTTTTCAACCTATAATTCTAGTCCTTAATCTTTTTCTACGAAAGGTTGCATCAAATAATTTTTAACATTACTAATAATTTAGTTGTTTTGACTGAAACTTTGTGGTACAGCTTCATAACATTAACCACTTCAACATAACACTTTTGAGTGAATTTAGGCATGAGTGATATCCCGCCCGTAAATTTACCTGTTCAACCACACACTATGTAAAATGTTTTTAATAAGCTAAAAGTTTTCTTTTATTTTTCAGGTAACATAGAATTGACTGATTAAGGCGTAAAAGGGGGAAAAAGGCAGCCGCAAAAGAATTAAATAAATAATTGAATAACAAAATTTACACACAAAAAAGATTAACTAAAAATAAAGGAGAGAAAGATAAATTTAATACTATAAATATTTATACATAATTCAAATGGAATTGAAATGCAACAATTGTATAAAGTGACAAACTAGCTACAAAAAGAAAAAAAAATATTATTGTTATTATAAATAATTTAATTGATTGATTAATTACCTTGTAATAATATTGTAATTATATTGTATAATTAAAAATTAATAAATTAAAAAAAAAAATCCATTTATAATGTATATATAATATATATTGACAGATGCATAAGAGTTGATTCCTAATTATTAATGATATGTATTGGAAATATAATGATACACATTTTATTATTTATAATTAAAGATTAATTGTTATATTGAAATATTGGTTGTCGATTATTTTATTTCTTATTAAATATTAGGTGGTGAACAAGAGAAGTAACATAATGAAGGGTTCATGTTGAACACTTTGTTACCCATCTCTATGCTATGAGAATGATGGAAGGAGTTCAATCAAAAACCAATCTTTACTGCTACGCTCTGATTAAGGAAGGGTTGGAGGCAACATTACTGTATAATCTCGATATCAAATAGTGCTTCTTTATGCTCTCCCCCAATATTATCACTCTAAAGCGGCAGTTTGATAGAAATAATATCGATATCCCTATAAAAACTATATTTATCTATTATCAGCTGATAACAATGAGTGATTAGAGTGATGTTCCCTTCAATTTTTCTTTTTTTTATAAATACACTTTAATTTTTGTTGTTAAATTTCTTTATTAGTTGTCCCCTTTAATATATTTATATTCTTATCTTTTGAGTCTTCAGGGTTTTTTTTTTAAAAAAGTTAAAATTAATAAAAAAGAAAGCTAACAATTTGCTTTTTTTATATATTAATATTTATTTGGTAATATTTCGTCTCCTATTTGAGACATTTTCAAACCTGAAAATTAACAATTTAAAATTACAATCGATCTTTTACAATAATAAAATCAATGTTTACATATTTTTTAATTAATTTACAAAGGTTACATTTTATACGATGTAAAAGATCTAATTCTTCTTTTAAAGTTGTTTTCTTTTGATGTAGTTTTGGCTTAGTATGACCTGCCAATTTATTTTTTTTTTTTTTTCCACTACTAAGCCAAAACTACATCAAAAGAAAACAACTTTAAAAGAAGAATTAGATCTTTTAAACCGTATAAAATGTAACCTTTGTAAATTAATTAAAAAAAATATGTAAACATTGATTTTATTATTGTAAAAGATCGATTGTAATTTTAAATTGTTAATTTTCAGGTTTGAAAATGTGTTGAAAAATAGGAGACGAATATTACCAAATAAATATTAATATATAAAAAAAGCAAATTGTTAGCTTTCTTTTTTATTAATTTTAACATTTTAAAAAAAAACCCTGAAGACTCAAAAGATAAGAATTTGTTGTTAACATTATTACTTTACTTTCATTATGCAATGGCTATGCCTCGGGAATCAAAAACTCTAATTCCCTCGGCTTCGCCTCTGGATTTAGGAACCATGATTCCTTTG
Organism: Gerris buenoi; assembly: GCA_001010745.2. NCBI lineage: Eukaryota > Metazoa > Arthropoda > Insecta > Hemiptera > Gerridae > Gerris > Gerris buenoi. Next base: position 26,838 of record KZ651162.1, on the reverse strand, counting down.
GCTTCGCCTCAAGAACCAACTTTTTCGCTCAGGGAATAATGGCTTACTTTAACTTGACTCCCTAGGTGCATAAAGAACTATTATCTCCAGTAGGGAGAAATAGTTATGATTCTGGATTAGTTTAGAGGGACTAAAGCAGGTCTTTTCTCCCCTAAACTCAAAAGGTAGGGAGAAAAAGTAAATGTAGGGCGAAAAAGTAAGTACTGCCAACTTAATTATTTTATAAATAGTAGAGGATGAATGGCTAATGTAATGAATGAAGTTAGTAGTATTGATTGAGATTTTATGGTATTTTCTCATAGTGAAGGTAGATAAGTAAAGAAAACACTTTTACTCGATTAATAACTTTGATATATTGTCAAACCATAAATACATATTGACGTCGGTGTACACTGACAATGACTGAATAAGTCCAAACCGGTCTGTATGTCATTATGTATTTATGATACATCAATACATTGCAATCGTAAAAAGAACAAAAAAAGGTAAATTGTAATTTTTAAGAAATGAATATAAACCACTTTTTTAACATTTGTTGGGCATTAGGCAAAAATAGCTTTCGAGCATACTACCAGATTAGTGTTTGGAAATCAAAAGAAACAATTTTAACTAATAATATATATATATGTAATGTAATCTAATGTATGTTTTGACTAGGCTATAACTATAAGAAAAATAAATGAATTTAAACTTATAAACAAACTCAAAATTTATGATAAGATCAAATAAAAGTGTTTTTTCAAATAAAAGTGTTTTTTCAACAAATGTATTTATGATAAGATCAAATAAAAGTGTTTTTTCCGTGGTAGGCTGTAAAATAGTAACTTAAGAGCCTAAAAAACAGCTAAAATCCATTTTTTCATTACGTGGACTTAAAAAATCTTTTTATTACTCCTAGCTGTAAAGAATTTTTTTTTTTACGTCCTGGGACGAAAAAAATGTTTATTGTACAGCAGGCAGTTACCAAAACTTCCGTTATTAGCGCTGCTGTCTTTGCAAAAATGCTTAGTACGATTTAATTTTGCTAGATGTCAATGAGTTTTATTTATCTTTACTTACAGTGTAACCTCTTTTTAAGGTTTCTTTTTTTAAATCTTAAGTATGTACTAATATTTGTCATTATTATATTATTAATATTTAATGTTTTTGCATTGTCTGCTACCTCGGAAAAAATAGCATATGCTACGCGACTGTGAAGTGTTTTTTCTTTACCTTGGCAATATTTACTGTAGAGCGAAGCGAGACAGAAAATGTAATGGACCAATTCCCATGTGACGTCACTAAACTGTCATTTTAGCGCTCCTTGTGGCAAGAACCTCAACTAAAATGTCAAACTTTTCTCATTTTATAAGGTTTTTTCCCAGGCACCACTTGTTTTTCCCCTTTTTTCACCTTTTATTGTAATTTTATTTACATTTATTGTTTTTGTT
>KZ651161.1:879785-907075 GCA_001010745.2 Gerris buenoi | reverse complement strand
AAAAAAAAAAAAAAAAAAAAAAAAAAAAAAAAAAAAAAAAAAAAAAAAAAAAAAAAAAATCAATTCAATCGGACTATTAGAAATAGGTGGGAAATAAGTGCACATTTACCTTAATCCGTCCTAATATTAAATGTGACATGATCTGTATTGTAAAACCAAACATAAACAAGGTTCTTCAAAAAGAATATAAAAGTTTGTTCCAAATTGCAACTAGACTACGTCCATTAACTTTTTAAAGGAATTTTTACTTCCCGATCAACAAATCATTAGGTAAGTCTGAGGACTCTGACAAATCTAATTGGAGATTTTACTAATCTAATCGTTGTTTTAATAAACGGAAAACGAGAGATATGTTTACACTAATGTGTAAAACGTAATATCACCTCTCTGGAATTGGAATTATTGAAAGCTATATGTGTTAAGGTCTGGATGACGGTTTCAGGCGAGTAGCTATCTTTTACTGTTATAATCTTTGACAAGTCAAATGTTACTTATAATAGTATTATATATGTAGGTATATATATACTATTTTTAGGTTTATTTGAGGGTGAGTGTATGTATTCAAGCATTTTTATTTCTTATTTCAGCAATTGCTAAAAACAGCGAAGAGAATTCAGATGAAATGACTGAATTCGTTACCACTCTAGCTGAAATAACTACGTTCCATTTTAATATACCTCTTCTAACTGCTCAAGCTTGTTTTTTAACCTTGCAAGATCAACCAGTGAGTGGAATTACCAAGACAACCTGTGGCTTATTTGCAGCAGCTCCCTTTATCAGTTACCTAACTAGAATATTTGCCAGTGATAATGCTAATATGTGCGTAGACGCTACGATCAAGACTATAAGCCTAGCTGGTCTTTTCTATGCAACTCATCAACTTGGATATCCAGCAAATGCTTACTTATTTACTGTAATGTTTTTAGCTGAAGAATTGAGTTACTATTTTGGACCGAAATCGACTACAATATCTTTGATGTGTCTAAACGATATTCTGTACTTATCTTGGATACTAGGCTTAAAAAAAGATTAAATGAGAATACAAACTACAGTTTTAAACGATTTTTATTTAATAGATTAGCTCTTTGGTTTTGTAAAGCTTATTCGTAAGTTAAAGCATGCTCATAGTAAACTGTGTAACGCAGTTGACAATTGTTCAGTGTTGCACTGTTGATAATCTTAAAAGCACGCCATTTATCTTTTTTTACCTATACTACATTATATAGTAAATAAAAAAACATTATATAGTAAATAAAAATAAAAAAACACCACGCTTTATAAAATTGAGTTGTGTTGAGGGAAGTTGAGATTGTGAAACATGCCTAATGTTTAAAAATGACCGGTGTATACCACTTATTAAGTGAGTGTTTAGTTATTTATAAAAATATTCAGTTCGTTTTAGTCTGATGGGACTAATGGTAATTACAGCTAAGGATACTACTTTTCACCTAAAGGTTCGTTGCAAACCACAAAATATATTCTTTTAATTAAGATGTTACAATCAATATACCATAATTTTAGGCAATAAATAGCCATTTTTCAATGGTTATCAGTTTACCTATTGTAATCAATTTAAAAATCAACTCTTAAGAATTGCTTACTCTTAGAATTTAAAAATATATCAGTCAAAACAAATAAATGTTATCTTTTTTCTGTTTTTTTACGATTTAAAAACTTCTATCAATTTTAGTAAAATTTATTTTTTGCAGTTTTGTTTTAATAACATATGTTACAACAATTATTCATTTGAAAGGTTTGAAATTACTTGACAATTAGGTTTGACAAAAAAAAGAAGAAAATTATAAAGGTTGTGTGAAATATGTTTTAAATAACCAAAATTCCAAAATATTTCAATTTAAAAGATATCCTGATGTACTTATGATAAATGAAGATTTTATTTAGATTAATTAAATTATACATTCAGTTTCAGTGATATTGAATTTTCATAAAAATTATAATCTTACGAATCTCTACAATATAAAAGCAAGTTCACTAAACGAGATGAGAATAAAATTATTCAATCTTAACGTAAAGGAATAAAAGGTCGAATGTTTGGATTGAACCAATTTAAAAGTAACATCACATGAGGTATCAGTTGAATAGGACAGATTACAAAGAACAAGTCAAATATTTAAAGATGCCTGACACCGAAGATATTTTCGAAACGGTTTGCTTCAGTGTATTGTGTGTAACATCCATCGGTATTTTAGTATATCAGAGTAATTTCGATACTTTAATGTATCTATCGACTGCTATGTTATGTCAATCTCAATATGGATTATGGACGTTGGTAACTAAAGGTAATAATTATTTTCTACCCATTATTTCTAACTAAATCATAGACAATAATGATTTTGACTTTATTAAACATATCCACTAGGTAGGTATACCTTTAACAGGTAATCGCCTTTTCAATTAAAGAATACGAGTTGCAAATGCATAAAACTGTGCATTTCCAACTTCTGGAATTACTTAAGGTTAGATGTAGATTTGTTTTCGGCAAAGGCAGAATGAAGGAATAACAATGCGGGGAATTGATTCAGTTTTTGTATTGTGAAGAAATTAAAATGTATAATTCAAAGATCCAGAAAGTAATAACTTTATAACCGAAGGGAACACTTAAAAGATTTTGTGAATCCGACGATTCGAACAAATTACTAAAGGGATAATCCCTAAGGGAGTGGCTGAAGATGAGTCAGCTGTTACTCGTAAATGTAATCTAAAGGAGATTCTATGTATATTAAATTCTTGCTAAGAGTACATTGTTTGCACACGATCTTATAGTAATGCGTCTTTATAATTAGTTAAAAAAATTAAATTACTGTGAATTAATATATTTTATTTGGCTGATACATTGTTGCAGGTGTGCAGTCAGATCTTGCTGGAACTTTAGCACAACTCAGTGATTCTGCTACTTATTACTTCAATTTACCGTTGATTGCAGCTCAAACATGCTATATTTCACTCGATATAAAACCTATCGATGGTATAACATCACCCATCATTTGCTTCCTTGTAATGGCTCCTGTTGTCGGCATTATCATGAGGATGTTATCGAGCGAAAGACCTTATCACAAATACACAAACAAAACAATCCAATTGATTAGCCTCGGTTTTCTTATCTATGTCACATACGAACTGGATTATCCTAGAACGGCTGCGGCTATTGGGCTCATTTTCTTCGCAAACGAATGGAACAACGAAATAGGACAAATCCACGATAGAGCAACTCTACTGTCGTTTAGCAACGTCGTTTACGGTTGGTGGCTAACCAATTTGAACATGGCCAGCATTCAGACGTCGCATAAGGAGGCACCGACTAAACATGTGTAATCAATTATAACCTACAATAATACATGCTTTTACATTGTAAGGAAATTGCAGTTCCAATTCACAAAATAAAACAGCGACTATGATACGTGATGCATTTAATTTGTCTTCACGCACTTCCGTGAAATACTTTGTTTAGAATTGAAATCGTAGGAAGTGCATTCTATAAAAGTTTATTAAACAACACGAACTACTAGAATCAGAAAAAAAAAATAATTCAGTATTATTGTTAGTTATATAAATGCATTTAATCACCCAACACCCAAGACACCCAAGCGTAACTAGTAATAACTATGTATTAGTTATAATTAGGGTACTTAAGGCCACTCTTAAGTATACTTTGTAACAATACTTTGCGTTCCATACCCTATAGTTTGAAAAATGTTGTATTGTGAAGCGAAGTGTATTTTTTAGTCCAGATAGAAGGGATAGCATTAAATTAAAAATTAAATATAAACAAATTGGTCTGAGACAACTCAGACAAACATTTTCATATAAGAAAGCATAATTACTTGGTCTAGTGTTTTCCATTTACTAGTTATTTCGAGTTTTCGTAAGTGCATTTAATGATTATTAAACATTTTATCATAAAATGACCTCCCTATCGAGGAATCGAACCCAGCCACTCAAGAAAACATAAAACTATTTTCTCCGGAACTAGATTAATTTCGGGAAATCGACTAATAGGTTCGTATTTAAATAGACTACATTTTTGGCAATTTTTAATCAAAATTGTCGGGACCTTTTTCGAGAAATCATTTTTGTTCTACTCATAACTTGTGTTAGAGAGAATGCTGTATGATTCTGCTGATCAAGTATGTTACATTTCATTGAAATCAGCCAACTAGTTTATGCTTCGCACGTGTATGCACAGACGAATGACTACAGACATTAAAAAACTTTTTAGGACTAAGGGGATCTCAAAACGTTTAAATCCATTAAAATCAAATTTCCAATTCAAGAAAATACGTTATCTGTATATATACTACGTATAGACAAAGAATAAAATCTATGATTCTAATTGAAAATGGTAATTTTTCTGCCTTATTCTGCATCTTAGATGCATTTAAAAAAATTAAGTTCTCTTTGAAAGATGACACTCATTAAGTTAGTTATCCCACCCAAATTACTTGAATGTTTAAATATTCCCTTGACTTAATAGTTAATTAGTCTAAGTGATAGTATCACATTTACATACAGAAGTGTGTTGCACCTTTGTCCCAAAGTTCTTTGAACATATCCCTTTGTCATAATAGTGACTAAGGCAAAGGAATGCCTTATAAGTGGTGAAATAAGGTGAGTAACCAATTAAAGTCGTGTTCAGACTGCCGAACCGAACAGAGGAAACGAGCCGAGAATTGTGCGAGCACCATGCGCAGAGACCAATGATTGCTCGTTTCCTCTGTTCGGTTCGGCAGACTGGACACGGCTTTAATGTTGTATAAAGAAACCAAATTCACTTGGTTACCCATCTATGATGGATGGGATAAACCATACTTCATTAACCGACTTTATTTCATATTTTTTATTTTTTATTTTTGACAAGATTTGACAGCTGACATTTATTGTCATGTCATGTCTTTCAAGATATTCAAGTTTCAGGAAGGGTTGTTTTAAATTGCTAATAGAAAAGATCCCTATTTCTGCCTACAAATCATACGCAACCCTTGATTTAAACACTAAACAATCAGTTCGTTTCAAAATTAATACTGCTCGAAAGAAACACAAAAACTTGTAAGAAATGGCTTCAAAGGAGATAGAAATTGTTATTAGAAGAGAAAATATAAGAAATGTTATTATAGAAACGGCTGGGTAAGCGCAAATCAAGAAAAAAAATGCCCCCGAACTTTTAATACAAATTTTTATCTACTAATTACACGAATAACTAACTATGAACAAAGATTATTAAGATACTCTTACGGAAATAAAATCGAACACATTTTTAAAATTAAAAAATGTCGGAAAACGATGATGTATGGGAACCAATGAGCTTTGGTTTGTTGACTGTTACTTCACTTCACTGTTTACTCCTTGTAGACGATATTTCTATCTGCATGTACGCAGCCACTGCATTTCTCAACCAATTCGAATACGCCTTTTGGACATTATTTAGCAATGGTAAGCAGATCTAAAAAACACAATTTTCTATTACTTTTAATAACTTTAATATTAGGCGAAATTACACAATGTTAATACTATATACTTATGTCAAATTTAAAAGAACCACAAGAGTTGTGTGTTATATAACCCTTAATTTGATCATTGTGCTGACGATGGTCCGTTATTGATATATAATGCTTATCAATGTATAATTTGCAAACGATAAAAGAGACATAATCTCTCTATGTGTGAAGAAACTTTATTATTTTTATCATTTTCCTTTGACTACACCTTTTATTTAACAAATAATTACCTCTTCTACCCAATTAAAAGAGACGGTTGTCATTTTTACTGTTTCGGTCGAATAGAAATTTAGTGTGTAGATAAAGAAACATGCAAAACGTGCAAACATTCAAAGAGCTTCCTACATGCAACGAGATATGCTCCGTGTCTGACTGTGTGTCTATGTGTCTGAAGCTTACGACGATAACTTGAATAAAAATTGACCGATTTTAATGAAATTTGGTACACATGTTCATTTTATGAATGCTCAGGACGAGTTCGTTGAAAAAAGTTGTCTGCCAAGCGTTAGCGCGCATCAACATTAAAATTGGAATTTTAGGACTGGAAAAAATTCTAACTTTATCTATTCGATGAGACGAACATTTTTGTAAAATTACATTTTGTATTAAAACCAACAGCGACACCGCTATAAATTAATATAGATCGTTAAAACTATTAAAGCGGACCTAAACGTTTAAAGGTAAGTTTTCCTAGACGCGACTCCAGCGATAGACGCTGGGTGACTATCGCGGAGCTAAGATTGCATGTTAAGAGTCGCTCAGCTAGGAAAAAGGTAACATGCAAACTTAGAAGAGGAGTCCTCAGCGATAGTCGCTGGACGACTATCGCTTGAGCGTCTATCGCTGGAGTCGCGTCATGGAAAATAAAGCTTTAAGTAGAAATAACAACGTTTTTACCGATATTTTACTCCGCTGCACTACTATCATACCCTTTATCTATCAACACATCATGCATAATGATTCATGATATTCATAATTATCTATTTTTTTCAATATTCAATACATATTTATTTATACGCTCGCTTCAATGATAGAGCCACGCGATGCCTCTAGTCTAAAACAAATTAGATAATTCTATTAAGGATTAGTGCGTAAAATTTTAAATTTTTAATTACAACCCAATCCTAAAATGATTGTTTGTTTGTTTCAGCTGCGGATATTGCTTTTCTTCGTTTTATCGCTGACGTAGCTGAATTTACCACCTACTATTTTAATCTGCCTTTAATGGCTGCTCAAACATGCCTCTTTTCACTCTACGTTAAGAAAATTCCCGGGATATCATACAGTACTTGCCAATTCCTTGTGTTTTCACCATTCATCAGCTTACTCATTAGAATATTTTCCAACGACCAGCCTTATCACAGCTATGTAAACAGAATAACAAAAGCATACAGCCTCGGTGTACTGGTATATGTTACTTACAAGCTTGAATATCGTTTGCAAGCAATTATCTTCGGACTGACTTATTTAAGCGAAGAAATCTCATACTTCGGAGACTCAAGATCAATGCGAGCTTCACTCCTGTCAATAAATGATTTGTTATATACTAAATGGCTATTCGGAATTAAGTTTGAGTCTTTGCAGGTGTATTCTGTAGACTTTCAATAAAAATCATCGACTATAGTTGAGTTTTTTTTGTAATCTTATTGCTTCTGGTCGTTGCTATAGTCATCTATTCTTTACTTAAATCTTAAAATCTATACTTATTTATCATTCTAAAGAATATTAATTAGTTAGTATCGAATTTTAAAGGTTTAACGGAAGATTGTAGATAATATTTAACATTTAACCACAAATTCATTCATTCTATGAAAATAATCAGAGGTTTACATGCTAACAGTAATTTCTTGGCAATATATTTTACATTCGCATATTATATATAATATATTTCTTGGACAGTAACGTGTCCCACATGCACTTTTATCTGCTCTTTTCAAGCCCTTACTGAAACGTCCCTTTAAGATGCAAATTTAATTTACAAGGAAGATGACGGCATGGTATACAGGTGGAAAAACAATTATTTGGCAACTCCTTTCCTTACCTATTCGAAAGGAGAGACAAACACAAAAAACAAAGTTCAATAAATCAACGGCCGTTGTTCCTTAGGTAGGAATTGTTTATCAACCTGATATTAATATTTCTATGTTAACCCACCTATTTATAGGTATACGACTTTTTTTTATTTTTTAAATTTTCTCTTTGCCTTCTGCACCTCTTGGTCTCTCTTTCATACCCACAACCTTTTTTTATAACCTAAATCTATTTATTTATTTATTGTTTTATTAGGGTGTCAGACAACTAGGTCATATACACCCAATAACCTATATCTATAAATGTACTGATCCGATTTTTCAGAAACGGGGATAGTTTGCCGAAAATCGCCCTCAGATGATTCCACACGAATATTACATACTATAAATTGATACTTTTAATTCATGTAAAAGAACAAAAACAATTTTTTTTTTCCATTAAAAAAAGGCAAGAAACTTAATAAATTAGAAAATAATGGGACGTTAAAGCTAAACATCATAAATGAGCCGCAATAATTGGCAGACTATTTTGTTAATTCATGTGTTAGCGAATTAAATTCGGAGGATTCTAGCCATTCCATGCGTATCTTTCAGTACAAACTCCTTTTTCCAACATTTAAAAAAAAAACTATTGAATTTATCAAAAATGTGCAAGTTAAAAGTTCTTAATAAGTAAAATTTAAAAAAAGACAATTGGACAACTAGAAATAGGTTAGTTTTTAAATGATAATTCATCTAGGTCTTTTGTCATTCAATACCTTTTTTTTTTTTTAATAAAATATACTAACGAAAAAAATATTTTTATTTAATATTTCCTCTTCGATAGATATTTATTTTATCTTATGAACCAGCATTTTGAAATATAAGAATTTGTATTAAGCAGTGTCCAGACTGCCGAACCGAACAGAGGAAACGAGCTGAGCATAGGTCTCTGCGCATGCCCACTCTAAAGTGCGCCTGCGCTTCTCACTCTGAGCATGCGCCGAGACAGATGCTCGGCTCGTTTCCCCTGGTTTGGTTCGGCAATCTTGACACGGCTTTAATTATTGTTATAATTATCCGTAAAACCTGCATCTTTGTGACCAAAATGTCAAGTTGTCAAATTCCGTTTTAGTCAAAATAAAACAGTAAACATGGAAGAAGAAAATTAATATTTTATAATATAAGACAGATAATTTAAGTCCAAAATTAAAGATGGAAGGTTCTGGCTCAAGAATACTTTGCCACGCGTTGCTAGCAGCTGAGGCAGTTAATCTGGCTCAAGCTTTAAAAAACAAATCGCCTTTGGGCTTCGCTGTAGCTGCTGTATCTATCAGAACACTCCACGGCTTTTCTGCCATCGCCGTTGAAGGTAATACCAAATATGTAAATCCAAAAGGGCACTCTTTTACTTTGTTACCCACCAAAAGTATTTATTTTTTATTAAATCCAACTATTCTTTTGTTCAAAATTTATTGGATTTAAGTTTACTTTGCCTTAATAGATAGCTAGACCATCGGATATTGTCATTTTTATTTATAGAAGTGTGATATTCCTTTGTCCTATAGGAATATTTGAACATTCCCCAGTTAAGATTGTCAATTAATTTGAAAAAAAATGTCAAACACAATAATGTAAACAAAGAAGGGTAACCAAGCAAAATCTTGCCACAGTCGACCTAATTACTTTGTTACCCACCTTCGGGTGGGTATCTAATCCAAAGGTATTTTTCTACAATGATAATAGTGACAGATTGTTTGAAGTTGGAAACAGATTAGTTCTATGTAAACTCAAATCTCACAGTTATCTTATTCTAGTACATATTATTTAAATACATTACAAAATATAATTTTTTCGTCGGGTATTATGTCGCATCCGACCCTCATTTTTTTGGCTCTGATTTTGAGTTTTTTTTAAATTGTTCCATTCTAATAACATATTAACTTATTATAATATCCACTTATGTTCATACGGGTAATGTCAGCAAAGGGAGATGTACGATACGGATGGGGAGGTATACTTATGGGCTAGCTAAAACGGTAAATATGTACTTGTACACCCACTTATTTCTAATTATCCGATTTACTTTGTTTTTTTCGTTTATTAAACTCGTAAAAATCTCCGTCTGCCATCATAAACAATTATGTCAGTGGATAACGTGTACTCAAGATATTCAATCGACACAAGAAAAAGTGTTCAAAAAGTCATCAGTCTGTATTTAGCGGTAGAGTCAGAGCTCTACATTTAGCTACCACATATAATCTAATGTACTTTCGGACAAACGAATACAAGCAATCTTTTATATAAAAGTGTGATTTCTAAAGTATATTGGACTACCCCTTTGTCCTAATAGGCCTTTTTTTACATTCACACCACCCTTAGTTGTAGCAATAGCCTGCCATACAAAAGTCATAAAGGTTTGTGTGTTGAGACTCCTGGGGAAATTTTATCTTTAATATTCCTTTATCTTAATATTAATAGTTGAATAGACTAAGACTAAGGGATATGATCACAATTACATACACAAGTGTGATATTCTTTTGTCCCAAAATATATTAGAATAAATATCTCTTCGTCTTAATAGTAATTTATACTCAGGAATATAAAAACAAAAAGGGATATTATAAGAGGCGCTAAAGTAAAAAAGTACCCCATTTTTTTTTTTTTTCAAAATGATATTTAAAAAAAAAAATCAGATTTTTTAGGGGGCAGCGCCCCCAAATATAAAGCTGCAACAATTTTGCAGAAAAATGCAACAATGTTTCGATTTTTCCTCCGGATATGATTTTTCATTGTCGAGTCATTGAATCGAAATTGAACTTTAGGCTCCTCGCATCGCCACAGGCTACATACGACGATAGAGAGGCCGACAATAAAGAGGGGAAATTAAAACGGGGAAATCCATTAAAATCTCAAAATCAAATTTTCGCGGTATCACAATACTTTCTCATTATCAGGTGAGTAAGGAAAATATAAACATGGATACCATTAGTTATAAACTTATGGATAACATATAAGTTTTTAATAATAAACTTTATTTTATCATTTTTCTTTTACATTGTTACAAAAACTAGATTATTTATATATTATGGGTTCAATGTAAACTATTTCAAATTATTGACATTTTCTATAATTTTAACTTTTTAATGGCTCAAGAACGGATGGATTATAAAAGATGAATTATTGGCCCCCTTATGTTACAGGCAGTGCTTTTACAGCTTTTTCTTTAGAGTTTTCGTTGGGAAGTTTTTCTGATCAATACTTGATATCAGTTGGAGACTGAGATGCTTTTAACACGTAAGAGTCTGCAGCGGGAGAGGTGGGTGGGGAGGAAGGCGGGCTTGTGGCGAAAAAGCTTTTTAGTTAAGTCCCTGATAGATTTTCTGGGCAGAGGAAAAGAAGGAAAACTGGGAATTGCGTTCTAATAGCGACATTATATACTGCAATATGGGTTTGTACCAACTTCTGTTTCATATTATCGAGCAAAAACAGTCAGACCTATAGATTCATCGATTATAAAAATTAAATGTCTTAAAAATCAAAGATGTAAAAAAGTTCCACCTCATTAAATCTTTCAACCACAATTTTTATTTTTAAGGAAAATAGGGCATATAATATGTGAATAACAAAATAATATCATAATATGTGCTAACTATTATCTTTATATATTATCTCTATGGTATTTATAAGGGACATATATAAATAATCTTATTTATTTCCAGTGATTGAAGAAAATTCAGCCATAAATGATCTGAAAAATTTCGCAACCAAATTGTCAATCACCATAGGATTTCCACTCTTCGCCACCCAAATAGCATACAACGCGATCCACGAACCATGGATGCCCGTGTTGAATTTGGCCGTTCCGGCAACAGATCTGGTCCTCTATTATGCGATGGACGAAAGGCCATTCAGCGACGAAGTATTCCAAATCACCAAACTTATAAGCGTCGGCTGTATAATCTACGCTGCTATGAAGTCTGACGAAACTCTCGGATACATCGCTGCAGTGGCTTATATACTGGCAGAGTTTTCTGTTCATAATGAAGATTACGGCGTAGAGGGTTGGTGCGTCACCTCGGCTATTGGCGACTACTTGTCAACACTTATTCTTTTTGGTACACTGTTCGGTTATACAAAAGGAGAACTCAGCTAAAATAAAAGTGAAAAATAGGTCCTTCACCTACTATATGCCTTAGCAGCCAAACAAGCGAAAACTTTTCAATTCTGCTTACTTTGTCCATCTTAAGCCTGTTTCTTAAAGTGCGAGATAAATAACAAGTTTTCTGTCTAAAGATTTTTTTTTTTTTTTTTTTACTCTAGATAACTTATAGCTAACAACAGTAGCCAATGCTGGGTGTACAAAAGATAATTGATGCAAGTAAGGAGTAAGGAGTAAGAAATTATTCTACTCTAAAATCAGAATAGGTTTTCTGAATTCCTAATTCGAGAAGTTAAAATAATAATCTGGTTTAAAATAGTTAAAAAAAAATAAATAAATAAAGAATCAAATAAACATTAGAGCTAGTTAAATAAGTAAATAATATAATAATTAAAGTACAATTTTAAGTTGCTACCGCAAGTTTGTAAGTTATCAAATGAGGATATCCCTACCGTCGATACTTGCTGAATGGCGAGATCTTCATTCTCTCATGTAGACTCGATGAGTGTGTTGAGTGCTACGAGAGAATTCGACTCTGCTGATGAGGCGTTTAGCCGAAACCGGTCCAGTTATCTCCAGATCAAGCAAGTATCGACGGTAGGGATATCCTCATTTGATAATATAATAATTATTTAAGAAAGAGAAAAAGTGTAAAGTTTTACCGTTGGTCTATCAGATTGGAAGATAAAAAAAATATTTTCCAGTTTAAAAAATTTGCCAAACATATAACATCAAAGGCAAGCTATGGAAAAGCCTAAACTATATACTATTTTAAGTCAGTCTTTTTATTAGATTCTTTTATTTAGTATATTGAATGTGTTAGTAGAAGTTTAATCCGGACGATATTAGCGTGCTGCTTGTTCCTTATAGAAGATTGGAGACGTCACAGTGAAGTGTCGGGTCCAATATACCCAGCCTGTGTATTGCATTCCTCTCCTTACGTTACCCTTGCTTCCCTTCTATTATTGGAACAATCTAAAGCTCACTTTGTGGCTCCTAAAACAATATACGGTTAAAGTAGGGCTTTTTTCCGCAGAGTTGTCAAATATTGCATGGTTCGAATCGAAATACCTATTTAAAACTAAAAAAACAGAGCTTTACAAAGTTAAGCTAAGAGATAAAAATAGCTATTGAAAAATGGGAGTAAAAAGAATTTACACAATTTGGTAAAATTAAATTGGTAAAAATAACAAATCAGAAGCTAACACAGTTACTTGTATTGGATTTAAAATTTAGAAAAGTAAAAAATTCCATGATGTCTAGATTGAAAGAATTAAATATTTTAACAGCTCGGATATGATTTGACGAAAAGGTAACAGCGCCAGATACCGTAAATTATTTTTTCTTCAGGAGATTGGTCATTTAATATCGAGCCAAGGAAAAGTTTTTTCCTTCGAATGAAGAGACTCGAGGAGGTCGAAAAGATAATTGTACCGAATTTTCCAATTCCAGCCCTGTAAATAAGTTGATTCCTGGGAAGGAGAGGAAAGAAGTAGAGGAGGAAATGGCTATTGGCTTTAACCGATCGAAAGAGAGAGAGTATTGGTACGGGAGGGGGTGTAGGGGAGACAGGAAAAAATCGAGTCGATTCGTCGAATCCTAAAGCGAAGGAAAAATTGGTGCGACGCGTCGACCAAGAAAATTAGGTTTGGTCGGTGGAAATCATCCGGAGGCGTCGGTAGAGACGAGGCTGAGCAATTTAATTGCAAAAAAGGAACAGTAGCACTTCTAGAGAGGGTGAAACTCCTTGGGAGATATACAAGGATAAAAAGCTCATTTATGAGACACGCGGAGAATCAGGGAGACAGTACAGCCGTCGAACCTACTTTCTATGGGAAAATATCCACTGCGGGAATTAGCATAACACTGACTACGGCCAACCCTAACCCTAAGCATCAGGGTACAATCATGCCTAATGAAATTAGTCACCCCAACCCCTTCTTTGGCCCAGAAACAGTACTGCTCATTTTCGTCATGTTACACGGTTTCATCTCATGTAATTAACCTTTGCATCTCATTACACGTACTATACAACCGGTTTGACGGTGCAAAAGGGTGATTGCCCCCTACTCCGGAGTATAACAATTACAATCGACCCGATCGACATAACGACAAAGGGTGAAGGGAACCGCAGTGAAACTAGTATCATTTAAATATGATTTAGATGCTACAGGCAAGAAAAAAGGGTCAGGTTATAAGAGGGTAGACAGCCTGTTTTCCATATCAACTAGATCCCAGTATGTAAAGAATGAGATTCCTAACTGTTATGACGTGAAAGGAACTGGAGTAAATGAGATTGGAATTGGAAGAACATTTTCCGACAGACTATTTTCAATTCCTTAAGAAAAGGAAACCTATACTCGATCAGACAAGCAAAGATAGAAACTTGCCCCCTACACAATCAAATTTGAGAATTTACTTAAACGACAAAACATTACATGTTTATCCCCAAACCCATTCTGAAGAAGATGGAATAAGGGAAATTCTCGTTATCCAATATCCTATCTTGAATTCCTTTTGACTGAACTTTTATTTATTTAGTTAAGGCGAACTTTTAACTTCAAAAACAAATAAATACAATACTAGTTTAAAATGCGATCAATAGAGAATAGAAATATTCGTATTATGAGAAAACTAATAATATTTAAACATTGAATGACTCTTTTTTGATGTGCACAATATAATATTTTTAATGCCCAAGCATATATTTAAAGCCTTTAAACATATATACATATATATTTAAAATAAAATGAAATATTTACGCAGAAAAGTAGTTTAGCTGTATTTATACTCTTTTAAGTACAAATACTCGTAATTATAAGAGTATTGATTTTGAATATCTCAGGTATATTTTTCTATTCAATTCTTTAGTTACCCTCTATCTCTCATCTTTTTTAACATGCAAGAAATGCCTGTATTTTAAATTAAGCAATCATATTTTACACATTACCTCCATTAGTTTGAGACGACGAGAGAGAGTATAAATTGGCATTACACTTTTTAAGTTTGCACCTTGTAAGTGGACCTGTGTAGGAGTAAAGAGGGAGTTTGAATGAATAAAACGAGCTCTAAATGCAGTACGGTAAGGCTGAATAGCCACTAATGAAGTGTTAACTTCCCAGGTGGTTCATTATTACGAATGAAATATCACATTTCATTCCTTTGATTTTCTAACACTAGATTTCCTTAAGCTTGATCAAATAATGAGCAATTCATTCGGTATATTCATCCTATTTTTCCGCTTCAATTTCTTTATGTTCCTTTGAATTTTCCATTTCAAAAGACCGCAAAGTTCGCCCCCGCAAAGTCATCATATGGTATCCGATGACTTTTTACAAACGCCCTCAACTACCTAAAATATTTCCAGTAAGTTAGTCCGAATCAATTAAGTATAGGACGGATTAGTGCATCTTTCGTCCCAGCTGCTGCGGGCAGGCTTGATTCGATTACTGCCGGGTCCAGGGTGGGAGGGTCACCCCAGACAAGCACCCGGAATTATAGGGCCACCCCGAGTATAAGCCTTTTAAAAGGGTCAGAACCGTAACAGGGTAAGGCTCTGGCCTTCACTGCCTTATTAAGCCGATCAACCAAAATCTAATCTCGCCTTTACCATACTGAGGAGATGGCCACCGGAGGAGCTCAAATGTCAAGTTTTAGATCCTTTCCCGATATAAGATAATAGTAAAACCCTCCACATATTCTATATTTTACCATATTGAAAAATTCTATCTATTTTTATGATAAAGTATGGACCTAAATCCTGCTTCACATGCTGCCGGTGTATGATCATTACATAAACAATTTTAAAACACGTTTATTCGATTAGAGTAAGCATTCGTTATACAAGAAAATGGTAATACCTATTCAAATTAGAAAAAGTATATGACATTTTTAAGTCTTATTAATTAGTAGATTCATAATCAGATAATATTTTATAGTACTCTCAGCACTGAATAAATATAAAAATATTTTGATATATACATATACTATTGATATATACATATTCAATTGTGGGCTGCGGGGGAGATTTAAATATTAGTGGACAGTATATGGGTAATTCAATTTAATCAATCATAATTTGATTGTTATTAAATTAATACAACCAATATAATTGTAATAAATAGTATATATTTTAGGAGAATCAGTTTTCCAAACAAGCCAAAATCCTTAAGCACAGAGTTTTAATAGTGCTAACTTGACTTGTATATGACTTTAGTATATTAACTGTTCAAACTATTCCTGTATCCGGAAAAAAAACTGGTTTCCTTAGAATATTTAAACCACCTGGGATAGGCCCTAATGATAAAGTAAAAAGATCAATTCGAGCCTGGCGGAAGAAGGTTGTGACCTATTAACGCAGGATTCTAAATCCCCCCTAATCTTCATCTCGAAATGGGATGTTATTGCATTTTCCGATTTCAAGACTGATACAAAAGATTCCTTCGTAAACATTTGATACCATTACATGTAATTGAATTCCTCCAAGCAGAATCCAGTTAAAGTTTTGTTAGGACCAAACTTGTTCCATTCCACGATTTAAATAGAGGAAGCCTCCCCGTGTCAATTAAGTATTACGAACGAAAAGCTAGTCCTATACAGACTGGGTGTAATTGTGCAAATCTCCTTGTGCACAAGAAAATCAAATTATCGCACATTCGTAGTTTCAAATTAAGCGGCGCGGCGTTACCCTTGAACAAATTAAGCACATCCGCCGTTCGAATTAAGTCCAAGGGTCTCTGATTTTCGGGAGCTTTGATTTTCTTGTGTAACGCAGAAATGAAAGCCTCCCTCGCTTTGATAATTGGGACCGTTCGTTAATCGATCCCCTCTCCGACACGCTAATGAAGTGGCAAGTGGGTACGCCGATTGTAGAAGCTATATAACTAGTCCACGCAAAGAGTCCGACTTTTACTGCTAAAACTCTTGGATTTGAGGATTTATAGCAGAGTTCCCAAAATTAACGATTCTCTACGGTTCCTAACTCTCCTGCTTTGAAAGTTAAACACTGTAAGCCTCCTTCTGATTTTACTGCAAAGGAAAATCCAATAAAAGAGAGGGTGGAACGAGTATAAACTTGCAGGATCTTCATTACATTAACGAAATATAGTCAAACGACAATTTTATTTTTTTTTATTTTCTAAAACTCAATTCTGCTCACTCACAAAATTAAAAAATCAGTCCGACAAAAACATTATTCTCATATACAAGTTTATAATTACTTAGCCCAGTGTTTTCCATTTATTAGTTTTCGTTTTTTCCTAGGTAAATTTAATTATTATTGAACATTTTATGAAAATTTATTAAAAAAAAACAACTTTTTCTCGGCGAGGATTCCAGCCTCTCTCCACCAGCGTTTAAAACTATTGTATGCTGAAATATGTGGTGAATCAAATATCTTTAAAAATTACCAAACATAAAAAAGAAAAAATGTATGAATGACTGACTGAAACTATTATTGACGTTAAGTGCTGAACGCCATAAGGAACTTCTATAGCTCTCTGGCTTTTTCCTAATATGCCTCAATAGTCTACTTACCTTCAAACACCCAAATTCAGATACAACTTCCTTTTTTAGATGGCGCACTATTATATTTTAGAGGCACAACCTGGGAGGAAGAATTTAAAAAAGCATTAACTGACGTTACAAAAGTTATGACGTGGTTTGACAAAAACATACCGACGATAAATTTTAACATAAATCACTTTCACTAGACCAAACTAACGCTACAGACTAACTGGACGACCAACTTCGCAACATACATACTCAGACTCCTTACAGGGCCTCTTATAAGTTTTGGATGCCAATGCACTACAGAAATTGAAAGAGTATAAGCACAATAAAATATTATCTGGGACTCATTTTAGATAACTTTTTAAACTATAAAGAGCTAATCAATAAAGTAGTCTCAAAAATTAGAAGAAGATATTTGTCAGATTTCGCAGATAAATTGGTTTTAATAATGGTTTATCATGCTCTTTTTTGTCAAATAGTTGGAATTTACGAAATGTAATTTTATTGGTAGAAGTAAATATATATTAAATATTGCTATTAAACGGACCAAGTTTTTTTAAAATCAAAAAATATAAATATAACAATAAAGCAAAATCAGTATTTTGACAAATTATCAGACTTGTCGTGTACATAAAACGCTGACAATTAACCCAAGAAAGTAGGCCGGAATGCATTTTAATTTAATTTGTTTTGATTTTCTCACGTATGCATAGTTGCAAAGAGAAAGTATTGTGATGGCGCAAAGATTTGTTTTTTAAGGTTTTACACTAATTAAGGTCCCCTCGGAATTAATTTTTTTAAAAATGTCTGTTTGTAGCCTGTCGTCTGAACAAACGCGCGGAACTTAAACTACTGGACCGATATTTAATGAATTTGATATGCAGATTCAGAAAAATTACACTAGACGTGAAAAATTAATATTTATTTTAACTCTAAATGCCGCTGTCCTCTCCCACCCCCCAAAAAGTAGAAACAAATAATAAACAGTTATGACGATTTTTATAAAAAAAAATATATATAAGTCTATATTGTAACTTATTAAATAAATTCGAGCTTAAACTTATTTTCCGAGATTAGATAAAAATATTTTTTTCCCCCATTTAAATCATAACCAAAATGTAGACAAAACCCCGTTGGACAGTTTTTAACATGTCTACTAATAAATTAATTAAATGAAATATTATAGGATTTTAAATCAGTACGACTAATTTGAACAAAAAAAAATTGTTGTATGTTTCTTGGATTTATCAATTTCAAAACAAAAACCATTCCGTCACTAGGTGTTGATAAGATTTTTTTTTATGTCGTATTATACACGTTTCATTGCACAACGGTAGCATATTATTCGTATGATAATTTAATGTAGATCTAAGCACCAGATGTCCCGGTCATATTCAAAACTAAAAGTATAATGGACACTTGCCCTTTCACACGTATATTTATCCACTGGGTGTCACAACATCCTCTTCAATTCAACATTTTCAAATAAGGTCTTGTTAAACCCTTTTGTATATTTTTAGGTAGATTATGCTAATAAACTTTTATACGGAAGGAATAAACATTTAGCTTTGGGTCGTGCTCAAAACAGAGTGTCTATATTCATATTCAATTATTAAAAGTAAAATGGTGAAATTTAAATAAAAATAAAAATCGAAGAAACGTTATATGTCGAGAAAAAAAGATGCAGAACGGTAGCAACAAGTAAGGGAAGGGTAACAGCACATTTTTAAAGAAATATTTAGAAATTGATAAATAGATGCATATTAAAATGCAGGTTCTGCAGAATACGGCAATCATTGTTACAGGGAAGATAATTGGTAATTCTGATTAGTGGGTGTTTGCTAAAAAGGGTCCCCGAGCAAGCACCGATTAATTTTCGCATCAGCCGTTCCATGAATAAGAAATAAATAATCAACTATTCTTCAAATAACCTTCTGATTGATTCCGACAACCGAATGATTGCTGTTTCAAGTGATTGCAAGGACTACATAAATATACAATCTTATATGTTTAGCTCTAAGAGATATCTTTAGCCGATCGCGACTGTCTAACGTCAAACGGTTTAATACATCAAGGGAGAAGCAGTTGAAATAATTTTCTCGTCGAATAGCCAATTATATAAAGGAAGTGGATAGACTGCGGTGGCCATGGAGACCGAGGCAAAGCCATCCAACTGATTGATTTAAATAATGAATCGAGCCGGTGAGTCCCAAGTCACCCGGTATCTGGGAGTATCGGACTAATCGCATCATCTCCACCGATATCCCAGGGAGAGATTCAATTACTCCCCTCTATAAATCCTCTCGAAACTGATTAAAATACAATATTGATGAGGAGAAGGATGAGCGAAGAGAGAGTGGGGTAATTTTCTAAGGGGGCAAGGTTTTGAAATATGAATGGGGCTAACAATGGAAAACGGTTTAAGCACGAGGGGTCCCTTGCCGAGGAGAGAATTGAAAGTGAAATGAAGAAAAATATTTAGAAAAGGAGGGCTACGTGGAAATGGGAAGTACCGGGACTCGGAGAAGAGTATTAAAGGCGTATCAGCAGTACAGATAATTGGTTTTCCATCTGGCAAACAGAAATCACCATATATATGGGCTCCTGAAGAAGCTCGCAGGCGGAACAGCGAGGCAATCGTTATTCTTAGAGTCTGTTTACATTTCCCACTGGCGGGTGTCTCGGTCTATACGCCCCCACCTCGGTACGACACTGTTTCTCATCCCAAGCTTCCAAAACAAACCCCTTTTACATGTCCTTATAACCTGTTTTACAACCTCTTCTCATGCCTGATGACAAAACGCCTTAATGCCGTCAACATCACGATTTTCCACTCCTTGATGTTAAAGAATCCACTAACGTATTTTATTTATAATGCGGTCCTAAGCGGTGTGAGCACATCGTGCAGTTTAAAGAGACTGACATAAAGGACCCACGAAATAAATAAAACAAACTCGTAATATTACAAATGAAATAGTCTTCTAGATAACCTAGTGTACAATTTATACACGGAACAAAAATGAAACAAAATCTATCACGAATATATCTATTGAAAGCTGAAGAATGACACTCTTAAAATAAATGTAAATTTACTTATAAACATGGATATTTGTCTACATGTATAAAAGAAACAAATTTTTGAATAGCGCTAAGAAAAAAATTATTGTACACAAACGATCAGCATCGAGTAAGTTCATTATGTCAGGAACAATTGTCATCAAACTTAATTAACATAATTAACTGCCGCATATAATCAAATAAAAATTTACCTTACTAAACATTATATGGGACGCACTTATTTTCTCGAACGCTTAATAGCTCATATTTTCCACTTTTATTCTCGCAAACTTATTATAGTTTTTTTTTTAATAATAAAATTGGTTTGAATATCCACCCTAGCACTCCTTTAAATACGACAAAATGTAAATTAAAAAAATACGCCAGTCCTAATAATTTATGGCACGTTCGAGTTGGAAACAAAATATAAAATTAATCATCCGAAATAACCAAGTAGATTAATTGTAGGTACTTCGAAAACAAAATACTATTTCGTGAAAAAGCAGCTCCACTAATAATTACCCTAATTACGAATGCACATGAACTGTGAACATTTTTTATAGCGCCGAGCCCCAAGGGTATAAATGCGGACTTTTTAGATTCGTGATGTTAACAGCTAAAGTATATATACATAATATATAAAATTAAAAAAATACTCAAGGTTATTTAGGGTAAGAAAAAGTTATTGTTTACATAATCACATACTTTGTTTTTAGTTAACTTGACTTAACTATATTCATAAAAGCGAAATTCACTAGAATTTAATTTAATAAAGCGCTCATAAAATTACAGCCTTATCCTTTATCATACGATTAAACAGTAGAAACCTCGGGAAAATTGCAACCCTCGTGCTTAAACTATTTATTTTAAAAATTGAAAATCTTACTAATTTTGTGTTATTTTAAAATAAAAATTCAATTTTTCCACAAATTAGGAGGTAAATGTCCGTTAAACACGCAACACCCCGATTTGAGAGAATATTATTCCGTTTTAATGTTGTCAAAATATTAAGAAAATATTCTATTCTCAAATAATTAGTTTGTACAATAATTATTTTGCATTGTTTGAGATATAGCTTATATGTTTTGTTTTTTTTTGGGGGGGGGGAGGGGGAGGTGGTTAACCACAAATCTCGTGAGAAGAAGGCTCGTTAAAAAAAATAGAACATAAATGGATAATGGATAATGGGAAAGTTTAAAGCATAGTATATTATATATTTATAAAATTAAAGTTTTTTCTGAAAGTATTTATTACGTATGTGTGTCTGTTGCCACCAGTTATAGCCGACTTTATAGACGCGTTCGAATTTTTAAAAAAATCATATGTAACTCTTGAGGCTTAGATTAAGAATATATGTTAGTTTTTTATTGGTTATTTATCGTGCCTAATAACGAAATGAAGATTTTTTTTTTCATGTAATTAATAGTCTCTATAACTATGATTCACAGGTAATTTAATCTTTTTTAGCTTGATGTCTGACTGTCTATCTACGTCACATATAACCCCCACAGCTATTAAGCTAAAGAATAAAAATATGGTGCAAAAATCAAACTCTGCATGTAGTTGTGCCGCCCGGAAAATCATAAATCTGTGACGTCATTACCTCATTTTTTTGAGTCTGCAGAAGTATAAAAAAATGTTAAACCGTCAAAGAAATTTCCAATTACCACACCACTTTATAAGACAATCATTTCCACAGAGTTTCATTTTGATGCTTGCCATAATCTTGAAAATATCGAATTTCGAACTATAATAAATTTTAACATTAAATAAATTGAGAATTATTGATAAAAACCCATTTAACATAAAGACCAAAATACAACAAATCCTATCAAAATAAATTGAATAGTTCAAAACTTATATAAGCATTTATATTAATTTTTCAAATGGAAACATTATTTCAACATATGCTCGTCTACATTTTGCAATACATATTTAATATTTAGCTGTCTAGTTGGTTGACATTTATAGGTTTATGTTTGGTGAGGAAAAGTTCCGAGATGCATTTATTATTATTTTTATTATTATTATTATTTTNTCTCTTGCTTCCCAAAATGACATTTTCAATTCTACCTTAATTCGTTGCACTTCTTTTTCTTTTAAAAATGCTGGACAACTTGATGCAATCGCCACATGCTCGCCACTGCAGTTAACACACTCGGGTGGATTATTGCATGCATCTTTACTCTCATGTTTCAGTTTTCCACATATGCATTTTTCCTTGTTACGACATCTTATTGCAGCGTGACCGTAGTGAAAGCACTTGAAACATCTAAGTGGGGCTGGTATATATGGGCGTACTTTCACCTTGCTATAAAACATTGAGATGGTTATTGTTTTTGGAAGATCTGGTCTCTTGAAGGTCAGGCGGATGGAGTTGGTTGGAGTAACCACCCCTCTATATCTTTTATAATGTGTGTTTTATGTATCTGAATTATATTAGGAATAGCTTAGATTCATATTGTGTTAGTTATAAGAGTTCAGCTAATGGTTAGTATTATAAATAATAATTACACGATAAAAAAGAACTTTTTATATACTACGTTTTTAAATCTTCTGTTGACTAAAATAAAAATCATAATTTTTAAACCTGTCAAAATGAAGATCGTAAATACGGCTCATGTCAAAACAAATAATTTGCGGATTTTTTCCAAACTACCTTCCTGTTCCTATACAGCATAATTTGCTGAAAAATAAATAAATTCTCCTGAAAGATGGCTAAGAGTATTAAAATAATGCATTGTCATCATGTTCTGAGCTAATGTAAAAGTTTCAAATGTCTAGCTACTCGGGAAGTTAGTTAAAAATTGATAGTAAGATTTGTACTGGACCCACAAACAAAGAAACATACAAGAAAGCAAGCAAATAAAAACGTTGTAAAATAACACGAAGCTTTTATTATTGTACCAATATTAGAACAAAATTTGTATAAATTCACTTTGACAATGTAACAATATTAGGCATTTGAAATTTGACATTTAAACATAATTTGGAGTAAAGGCATACACGGTCAAAATGTCCGCGGAAACATCATGTTTGTTGAGACAGAGGATGTTTATTATTAGTTCAAAGTACTTTGGGACAAAGGACTATCACACTTCTATTCTTATAAGGGGAGTAACAGTCTAAAGAAGTGCCAAGAAGATGAGCAATGTTTGCATTAATATTGGATGAAGGAGAAACTAAGAGCAATAAAGCTATAGTAAATAAATAATAATAGTCCAGTCAAATTAGACATCAAATCGCAAAGTGTGATGTAGTTCTGATTTTTTTTATATGTTGTTCGGACTAGTTAGGGTAGTTTGATCCCAAGTTTGCAGCTTCGAAAAACCTGTGCTAGCTGCGTAATAGCTGAAAAACTGAAAAAATTTCATACTTGTTTCAGTTTTTGCCATATAACTCGTAAACTATAAGTTTTGCGGGGTTAGAAGTTATTTTCATTTTTAAAGTACAGTAAATTTGCAGCAGCATAAGCTCAACCGGAATACTGTGCGACAAATAGGTTCCGAGATATGGCACTTCAAAAATTGACTATGATTTTCAAAACATGGAAATTTTAAGTATTTCTCTCGTTTCGGGCCAAATATCGGCATAAAGCAGCCCACCTACGAGAAAATTCATGAGAAACAAATTTGTAGTAAATTTAATTGGCTTTCTCTTAAGTACAAAATGAAGTCTGTAGGCCCTGTAGTTCAGGTGCAATCGTAAAAATCACAAAAATAGAAAATTGGATTTTTGAATAAATTATCCTAAACACTGCTAATAGCAATTTGTGGGCATTCGACGAAGAAAAATTTCATAGATTTATGGTAACGGTGGAGAAGAACAATAATATATATGTACATTTATTAAAACAAATCGTATAGGTCAATCATCGATGCTTAATGATTTTTATTTCGAGGGTCTTGGTAGATAAGCATCAGGTCGTATTCCGGGACTGATGGAAGTTGTTGTGGTAATTTGGTCTTCTGGGTCTAAGAAATTAAATTGTGTGAAATGTAATTGGGTTAAAAAAAAGGCTTAACCTTATAATGGCATTTCAAGTTCATCACGGATCGCCAGACATGGGAGCACAATGACCAAAACCGTAGAACGATTGCATGTTACGCTGCCCTATCCTTCAACGAGATTGTGTTTGACTCATCGACCATCATCAAAGTGCCCCAGGAGAAACTGCTCGCCAACGACTCCAAATAAACGACACCTCATTGACCTGTTGTGCTCTGTGCTTGAACTCGAGGATATAGAAACCAAGATAGCGATAGAAGATGCCGACTGCGACATCATCCGAACCGCCCTAGACAAAAGCAGATTCTACGAGAACGTGATCGTAGTTGCAGAGGATGTGGACCTAATCGTTCTTCTCTGTGGCTTGGGCTCGACTAAACAAAATTTTTACTTTCAGAAAAGTGGCAGAGATGAGTCAAATTGCTCTCACTTTTCCACTACTTCTTTTAACCGAGGAGTTATTCGGATTTAAACTCTTTCTCCATGCATTTAACGGATGCGACACCACCTCTGCCCTATTCTAGCAAGGAAAAACGAAATTGAGGGGTGTTTTTAAAAAAGAACCGGGATCTGATAGACGTGGCCACCGTGTTTCTTCTCCCTGATGCCAGTGGAGGGTATAG
Source organism: Gerris buenoi (assembly GCA_001010745.2). NCBI lineage: Eukaryota > Metazoa > Arthropoda > Insecta > Hemiptera > Gerridae > Gerris > Gerris buenoi. Next base: position 882,192 of record KZ651161.1, on the reverse strand, counting down.
GCTGGAGAGAAGTGTCTGGTCGCTCTGTATTCGTTTCCACCTATTCGTCAAGACAGCAGGAAACACGAAGGTAAACATAGCATGGTCGCCTCCAACCAAAGAGTCTGCTTCCTTCCATTAATATCGCACTTACCATGAATCTATGACATTTTTCTTCGTCAAATGCCCACAAATTGCTATTAGAAAAAATAATTTCTTCAAAAATCCAATATTCTATTTTTGTGATTTTTACTATTGCACCTGAACTACAGGGCCTACAGACTTCGTTTTGTACTTAAGAGAAAGCCAATTAAATTTACTACAAACTTGTTTATTATAAATTTTCTCGTAGGTGGGCTTCTTTATGCCGATATTTGGCCCGAAACGAGAGAAATATTTAAAATTTCCATTTTTTGAAAAACATAGTCAACTTTTGAAGTGCCGTATCTCGGTTACTATTGGACGTACAGAGTTGTCAATGTTTGTAAAAAGAAGCCAATTATATTTACTACAACTTCATTCCTTATGACTTTTCTCTTAGGTTAATAGTTTTACGCCGATATTTGCCCCGAAACGAGAGAAGTACTTAAAATATCAATTTTTTGACAAAAATTTCTGATTTGGAAATTGCCATATCTCGGAACTTATTGGTCGCACAGAGCTCCGGTTGAGCTTATGCTGCAGAAAATTTACTGTACTAAAAAAATAGTGAGAACAACTAACATCGAACAACGTATAGTTTACGAGGTATGAAGCAAAAACTGAAAAAAGTCCATTTTTTTTTTTTAGTTTTTCAGCTATCACGCAGCTAGCACAGGTTTTTCGAAGCTGCAAATTTATATCCAACATATAAAACAAACAACATATAAAAAAATCAGAACTACATCACACTTTGCGAATTTACCTATTTTTTTTTTTGTTTGTTTTGACTGGACTATAATAACATTTTGAAAATAGAAGAAATAAATGGGAATAATGATAAATAAATATATTTTAAAAAAATTACCAACTGACTTGATACTATGGATTTCTATAAAATTAGATGCACTTTTTATTTCTTTATTCGGTAAATTGAGGGGTTTTCTTTCTTAGCGTAGTAGAAGTTCCAAAAATAGCGGCGATTTGGCGTCTTAAGTTGACTTAACCACAACAGCTTACAATATAGCTGGAGGCTGGAGCTAGGAAGGTTCTGCGGTTGACTCGGCCTTCATTAACGAGTATTACGATCAGAGGAATAGTTTCATTACCAGTGTCCAACTCAGCCCAACTGTAACCATTTAACGGGAGAACGAGTTCTTCAGTCCGAGGATTAGAAGGAGGTTAGTACAGATGACGACCTTGGACCGAGAGTCCTCTGATCATTTTGCGGCTAGGAGTGTCCTTTAGGATTAGTCCGGTCGGGGGCTGCGGGTTGCGGTGCTCCCCTTCTATCCGGCGGTAGCCCCGGCATTAAGGCCGTGAAGGCCCCTGCGGATCTCATTACTGGTACAAAGAAGCAAACTGGATGCCCCTCCTGGGAGGGCCAACTTATCTAGTTAAGCCCTACCCGACCTCCTGACCATTAGCCTTCCCTGCCCATTATAAACTTATACTCCGACCCCCCCTTTCCATCTTCAAACCTCGTGTACTACCAGCTGAACCCGTCCTAATAAGAGCAACTTATCTGAACAAACCTCAACAGCAGATAATGTTCTTAAATACCTCCTACTCTTTCAACTATTCACCCAGTGTAATAAGAACTTGGACAAATAGCATCCAGATACACTTGAGCTCTGCATCACAAATCAGCTATCCAATTACTTCTGCTTCAGATAATGAAAAAAGGGTTTCAAAATATCTTTAATAGCAACTACAACAACTATACCAATTAGACAGGTTTTTATCACTTAATTTTCCTAGTTTTGGTACGGCAATAGCTTTATTAATCATCCCTGAAAAATATTGTTGTACATAATTTATAACAAACCATTTCTCTAAATAATTTTGTATAATACTCTAAACTGTTATTTTAATTCAAATTTGTAGGATTTGTGCAATAACAACATGTTAATAGGTAAATTTGTTATCCGATCTGTGCGATATTTATTCATTAAATGTTGTAACATATCATCATTACCTTACTTCTTATAAATTTGAACTATTCGATTTTCCCGTATAGCATTGTGAGTGCATTTAAAAAAATATTCTAAAAAAGCCATACATAGTACACGGATGTCTATTGTACGAACGTAACAACCTATCTTCACTTTTTGTTTGTATATAACAAGAGATCCAATTACTTTTTTTCATCCCTCAATCCCCAGAATTAATTTATATTTTTTCTCCCCCACCCTCCAAGCTTTTAATAAATGTTGGTACACATGACTCACTACACACACACACACACACACATATATATATATATATATGTGTGTGTGTGTGTGTGTGT
>KZ651161.1:849982-860562 GCA_001010745.2 Gerris buenoi | reverse complement strand
TAATATTGACCTAGTGGGAGAACGGTTAAGAATTGACCTATGGTATATATGGTGATTTTTGTTCCGCATGAGGTGTACTATCGCCCTATATCTTTTCCAAACTTTATCGCCAGTCAACCTGTATATAAACCTTAATTTTCAACATTAAATTTAAAATATTATCAAAAATTCAATAGTTTGAGAGACAACAGTTGTTGCCTATTGATACAGTTTGCGATGCCAACGAAGCTGTAAATTATCCAACAGATTTTTTTGAACTCATTGGATTTGCCAGGCATGCCACCGCACCATTTACAACTGAAGGTTGGATCTCCAATTATTTTGGATCGTAAATTGAACACGCCACGGATGAGCAATGACACGCAATTAGTCATTAAAAATTAATGAAAAACATTGTCAAAGCCAGCATTTTGAATGACAAGTTCCGAGGCGAAAATGTATTGCTACCACGAATCCCTATGATTCCTACAGATGTACCAATTGAATTCAAACCCGTTCAATTTCCAATTAGATTGACATTCGCTATGACAATCAATAAGTCGCAAGGCCAAACGATGTCTGTTTGTGGCTTAGATTTTGGTACACCGTGTTTTTCACACGGACAATTAATTATACGTGGGTAAACCATCCAATTTGTTTGTGTTGGCTAAAGACCCCAGACAAACCAAAAATATCGTACACTCAATTGCACTTAGAGATATATATTGTTTTTTTTTTTTAATTGTCATAATTAGTGATAGCAAATAAGGATAACATTTTTAATATATTTCTTAGCAAATAAAGTACAATCAATTACAAAAATTAAGGGTTGTTGCTTTGTTACGTTGATGGGCCGTCATCGTTCACAGCACTTCATTGCTCTTTCAGTAATAGGTACCACATCCCCGCACACTTGCAATAAGTTAGTTATTTTTTATTTAACTACCAAAATATTCACCAAAAAATAATTTATATGGCAAAACAACGTTTGCCGGGTCAGCTAGTATATAATATATAGAAACCTATAATCTATTTATGTTGATATTAGGTAAGGAATGGCTAATGACGACCAGAAGTTCGTTTTTTCCCACCTAACTGAATGTTTAGGTTGAAGCCATAGATAACGAAGGCTCTCCTTTACTGGATGTTCGCTCCTGGTTAAAGAAGCCATAAGATAACAAGAGCAGGAGCTTGCGGTTAAGGGCGTCTCTAGACTGCAGACCAAGTTTCCCATCATCAGAAAGCTTCTTCTCCCTCCACGACGCGTTTTGATGTTGTTTTTGTCTGTTGTAAAGCGATGTTAGCTAACGAAGGGAGGAGTGGAAAGGAGATTCGACGTCGGATGATTACCCCCATGCCTGAGGGAAGTCCCTACCGTACAAACTTGCACAGTACTGTACGGAGAGAAGAGGAAGGATACCCCGAGCTTTAATTGGGCGGGGGTACCTTGTCTCTCGACGAGCCCGTGTTACTATATCGGCACCAATTAGGAGCCTCACCACAGAGCCACACTGTCAACATCATTAGTGACTCTAATTGATAAGGTTTCACGGTCATCTATCCCGGGTCCTCTATATCGTAACCAGACACCCACACCACAACCTGTCCTTATGGGACCTCGATCAATTACACACCTCCCCTTTCAGAATCATACAAAAGAATTTATATCAGACACACAAACACAACTTTACAATTAGCTCTATTCACTATCCTCAATATGTAATACAAACTAATAACACTAATTATGACTGATGATAATAAGTCTAACATCTAACTAAATGTAGAAATATATCTAACCAATTTAAACCAAATATCAAACACTTAACGACATTTTTGTGGTTTTTCAAAATTTTATTATCCACAAGCCATCCACAGCTAGCAAAGTAGAAACAATACTTATCATTATTTATAATAATTACGTATCAAAACTCCTCATTTAATAAGCATTTTTATTCTTATTGTAAATGTTAAAACTTATCATTTTATAAAATGCTTGACATTATAACTTTGTTAATTCATATTTCGTTTGAACTTACACAATATCAGAAATAATTAATTAATAAACTAGACTATATATCGGCAGTCAAGAACATGGAGCGATGTATCCATTTTACACATTTAAAACTATTGCTACCAATACATAATTCTAGCCGGATCGGTGCGCATTGCGCGTCTTATCCGTCTAGAGGCTGGCGCTGCGTGGAAAAAATAAAATAATAATAATCAATAGGTATATATCTTTATAGTTTCGTAATTTTATTTTTTAGTACACAAGTAAGTATCTTTTTGCTTCCGAGGATACGACTTTCTGCGCCAATTTGTTTCTCTTCCACAAACATTATGTTTGTGTACTTTTGCCAAACCATCCAAATATATTATATGGTATTTGGATGGTTTGGCAAAAGTAGGCCGCAGATAGCCCAGTAGAAGAAGTAGGCCAGATAGAAATTCATTATCATCCTGTGTTCATGCTGAATTTTAATTAATACCTAATTATTCGAACGATTCGTACATTAATGCTTCAGGGTCAGGGTATATATTTTTTGTATACTTATTTTTTGTTAGGATAACCAAATCTTTTAGAATAACCTCCATAAAACTGCCTATGAGAGAAAAATTCAGCCATATTTAGGACATATTAATTGTCATTGCTAAACAGATTTTGAAGGTGGACTGCAATCTTTTGAATCGAATCGGTGAGTTATATATTTATAAGACGGGTTTCACCTTGGTGAAGTCTTTTAGTGTCCCCGGTGAGAATCGAACCCTAACCCTATTGGAGGACGGTGGGGGATGCTAACTATTTGTGTGAGGAGAACTGGAATCTAAAAACAGACTTAATTATTTAGGTGTAACTATAGTAAGAAATATGATGGAAGCCTTGATACAAAGTGGTATGAAAAAATGAAACTAAATTACTATCCTATCAAGCTTATTAAAAATTGTTTGTATAAAAATATTAAATGAATCTAACATAGCTACTGATACAAGATCTTCTTATAAAACAAACAACACACTGCTTCCGTTACCTTCGGTAAGCTCGGAAGCAACTAAATTTTGTAGTATATCATAATATTCAAAGTTTTTCAAAACAGATTCATAGAAGCTTTAAAAAAATATTATTGCCACGAATTTCTTTAGTAAATTTAAAGTTCCCACATGATAAAGAAAATGGTTTTGAGTATTTTATTCCTTGTGGTGATTGTGGAAAAATTTATAGTGGAGAATCAAGGCAAACATTTAAAAATAGATTTGTGTTTAAACAACACAAAAATGATGTAAGCAAGAAAAATAAAAAAAAAATAGTGCATTATCCATACATGTTAAAAATATAGATCACTCAATTAATTTTGAAAGTGACAACATAATAAAAATGCGCAAAACTGGGTAAAAGATATGTATTAATGTTTTCGCAGGGGTGTGCGTAAACATGTTACGCATGTAGTAGGTTTGGTTTCATAGAAAAATATTGAGTGGAATGTGTGTATGTGTGTTATCATTTATCATCGTAGCGCCAAAGGTATTTAACCTAGAGAGTGGAAACTTGGCAGAAAAATCAGTCCTTACCTGTAGTGGTGCCGCCCGGAAAATCAACTTTTTCCGCCATCTTGAACTGCTGTTTGTTTGCTGAGCCAGCAAAAATATAACAAAATCGTAAAAAATATCGAACATGGTCCTGATCGAGTTGAATTTGGCACGAATGTGCCTCTTTGCATGACAAACAAGCCCACCAAATTTAATTTTTATAATGGCCGCCATTTTGAAGTTGAAGTAATTTTTTAATTTTTAAACTTTGTCGGTTAATAATACCGAAAGTATAAATAGGTTTTTGAAATATAGCATAATATCGTTGGAACCGGAAAAAATTAAGGAACAAATATAAAAAATAGAGGTACCCTGTACCCGATTTTTTATTGGCTCATCATAAAATATATGCCAATATGCCTAATCATAAAGTGGAGGATTTTTTGCATGGAATATTTAGCATCTGCACTGCGATTCAAAGGGTTTTTCTTCATAATAGAATTAATGGTGCATAATTTAGAGGCCTGATTCTTTTCTTTGGAGGCTTTGAAAACGAAACTATTAAGGCGTTTCATTTTATCGGCTGGCTTTCATGGTAATAAGAACTTAGCCGCTGATTCCTATTGTTAGCCTAATAATAATAAAATAAACAAAAACCACGCATTATTTGTATTTACATTATTTTTTTTTATATACCTATATGCTTTTCTAAATTATTTTATTTTTCATATTCGCTTAATCTTATTTCTCCCTCCCCCAAACCAATTTTTCTCCGTTCAGTTATATTCGTTGTTTCTTTTCTCCCAATTTTTTCTCTTTTAGTAAACTCTTCCTAAATAAAAAAAAGTCTATATACGGGTTAGTGTTTGCGAGAAGAGAAAAGAAAGGAAAGGCGACATATTGGCCAAGGCGAGATTGATCACTAGGCAAGGGAGATCCGCTCTCTGTTTTCATATAACTGTTATTGCCCTGGAAAATTTAATATAAGGTAATATATATCCGGTTAGGGCACTCAGCGGTTACCCCCCGCGAACCCCCCATCTCAGGATATATTATAACCCTCTCCTAATATCCACCAAGCCCCCCCCCCCCCTTCCAGCCTGTAATAGATTGGAATATTAAAATAACTCCTTACGTTATTATTACTTTTTTTCTACTCCTTTCTATATATTTTTTATTTATTTATTTAAGACTAATAAAAAATGATATATTGTACCCAAGATGAGAAAAAAAAACAATCTTGAAAATTTCATATTCATGAAGAAGTAATTCATATGAGATTTTTTTTTTTAAACCGTACCAACATTGAAATAAGAACACCACCAAGATTATTAAATACGACAAAATATTTTAAACTCATTTTTGGAACAATTTATAAATTTAATATAATTCCGGAAAATTAAACCAATGAAATTTTTTTACAAAGAAAAAGAAAAATAAAATATAAAGAAAAATAAGAAGAAGATCAGGTTAGTGGTTTGGGCCGAAATTTAATAGCTATTTACGCAACTAGAGCAGTAAGGGCGTTATTACAGGCCGAGGGCGAAGTTTGAAAGCACGAGTGCGTTTCGCCCGAGGCCTGTCATAGCGCTTACTGCTTGTGGTGCGTACACTATTTTATCGCCCACCTCATTTAAACTAACTTCAAAAAACTATTTTTCCGTAATCTTCAAAAACAATAAACGCATATTAAGGTTAAATCCAAAACAAACTGCAGTTATAAAATAATTGATTGTTTACAAATTGAACAGCTGACGCTGAGTACTACTAGCGCTTCCTGCACGCCGCGGCCCGGCCAGGAAGCGGCCGCTTCTCGAACTAAATTAGCGGGAGTGTAATGGATAAACCATACATTATTACCCGCCGAAGGGAGGTAATATGGAACATTACCTCCCCCTCAGGAATATTTACAAGTGAGGGCGATAAAGAAAATTAATTTAAAAATTGAACTCATAATCCAATAAAGCACTAAAGACAGACGGTGTGTTGGGATCAAACTATCCAGATCTATTTGGGTGGATTTTCCATTGGGCTCAGCAATAGCAGCTGATACGCCTACATTTATAATTACAAAATTGGAAGATTTTGGAGCCATTTTTACTCATTCCGTGTTTTGGATACATATACGAGTTATCCTAATGGTGGTGTACATGTACGGTTAACAGTTAACATGTTATATCCCCAAGGGTTAAAACTATCACCAAGACGGTGACCCTTAAATTTTTTTGTTCCCATTCCTGTCTGACTAATGGTTCTCTTAATCAATAGTGGTTTTGGTCAACGCCATGGTATAGATAGAGAGGTACCACAGTAAACAGATCAATGGTGACAACCATTTATACAGCCAACTGTGGTACATTTTATTTATATTTATACCGAGGAGGAAAAGAGCAATCTTCACTGTGTGCAGGTTGCGGTGTTGATGAGGCCCATGAGCAAAAAAATAGATAATAATCCATTTTTAAAAATAATTTATTTCATAGAGGAGACCTAAATTTTAAAAAAGCTCTATTTCAGTATACAACACTATTGCACTGCACAGGAAACAGAAAATCACAGTTAATATATAATATAACTACTTTTAAAAAATGCAACTCTCCTCCATGTGGCGCCATCAAATTATATATATATATATATATATATATATAATATTAATCCACTTATTCCTCTCTTGGTCATCCCTTTCCCTCTTGTATTTCAGTGGCGTCCATTTTGTACTTTCTTTTCGCCATCCTTCCTTCGTTTAATCGTGCAATATGTAACATCTTAATTTTCTCTCAATTAGAAGTCACCATTCTCGTTTTTTGTCTAATCCATTTATTTATTTTCTTCCTGAGTGGCTTATAATTTGGAAATGATACTTATGTACTATAATTTCAAATTTTTGATTTAATTATTTATATGGTGTATTTTGAATTATATTTAAGAAATTATTGGTCACCATTTTATGCTTGATTTTAGCATATCAAAAAGATTGAACGGTGTCGACAGTCATACCACCCATATACGAAGTAGTCTCGGTTAAGCTAATTTCAGATTAGATCTATAGCCTGAGGGTACTAGTGAAGGGATGGGGTTAGCTATAAAATCTTATACTCCATCTATAGCCTGACTCCTTCGCCTCCCTGCTTGTGGTAAGCGACTTTTAGAGTGACGAGGCATAGATCATTCCCCGTCTCCCAGACCACTACTTCTTTTGCGGAATCCTCATTATTGCTTCCCCATAAACTTTTCTAAAAGGGGAGAAGAACAGTCACGTGACTCCCCAGATAAATCCGGCTTGATAAGGAAAACTGGAAAGATGGGGGAGGTTTTCCATTCCGCACCGACCGCAATTTAAACGGATATAAAAGCTAAATCGAAAAAAAGAGGAAGGAGCTATAAAAATAGGGGGCTCCTTATGCTGTTAGGTGTAGGTCCGTAGGACCAATAACCAATAACTTGGGTGGACAAGTTAAGCCCTTCTAGTAGTGGCCACGGCCAATATCGACTATAGTCCTCCGAGAGAATAGAATAGCTTCAATATAATAATAACCCTCTAAATTCCATTACAAGAAAGAGAACATCACCAAAATGTTTCTTTTCTATTTTTTGTGAAGGGGGAGAGGGGGGGGGGCAACTAAATTGAGACAATATTTCTTTCACGTAGACGCTTAGTTGAAAATAGAAAACGAATTGCCTTTGTCGGAGAAACATTGCTTGAAAATTCGAGTGCTAGACTTCATTTTTTTTAATCTAGTTTGACAATCAAAACAGCTAACCACTAATTAAATAATATTAATTGTGATGGTTTTTTTAATATCTTCAAGTAAGGTAATATCATAAATATTTTATTAATTTTAGACAATATTCACAACAGTGAAAATCAATGCTTGCTTTAATAGGCAAATCTAACACACATAGCATAGTGGAAGTATAAGGTCACCAAGGGTCAAGATGTACAATAAGCTGTAGGAAGATACAATAATAGTACAATGTAAGAGAAGTACAATAAGAGTTTTACCGAGACATTCAACATTAAATATATTTTTGTGGTCGTTCGAAACTTTATTCTTACAGCTACAGCACGTTAAGTAATAATAGTTAACGGGGATTAAGTATTATAATACATTTATGGTAAAAATATTGAGGGTCTTCAATGACTCCACTTATTTAGTATCAAATCTTTGCTCATTTAAAACTTTTAAACACTATAAGTTTTCGCTGGAACAAACCAAATCACAAAAGCTGCATTTTAAAATATTCTGCCAATTAGTGTGGCACATAGCTTCCTCGCGATATTGTACGCAAAGAAACGATGAACTTAAGAAATAAAAATAATCAAAAAGTTGGAACGGCGCGGGGCTGTTCCAGTAAATATATAACGTTGGTTCTAACCAAATTTTGGAGAAACAAAGCCCCCAACATGCGCCAAAAGTTAGCGCACATATAATAAATTTAATAAACAAATAACCCAGCAAAAAAAATCGTAGAAACCGCTATATAAACAGTTTTTTTATTCAATTTTACCCACCTCAAAATTAAAAATATCACAACATTGAATATAACAAAAATTAATTTACAATTCAAGAGCTTTTCAACGATATACATCATATTATAAAAGATTAACTTTGATATTTTTGTACCCCTGTACCTACTTTGAGGTACCAAAATTATATTTTTAAAAAACAAATACAAAAGGGCATTAATTAAACTAATAAATAAATATAAATAAAAAACCAAAATAACAAAAAAATATTTAAACTCTTTAACCTACTGCAAAATTATAAATCGATACAAAAGTGTGTGTACATAATTTTTAAAAAATAAATAAATTAAATAGCTTTAATGTACATATCAAACCCTTTAAAATGATATATGACACAATATTAAAAACAAAAAAAAGTGGTTACGTGACACGGCACGCTGAAAAAAGTTTACTCTCATTTTCTCAGCAAATAGGATGAACTAATGAAATAAAATATACTCAATTTAAAGAGCATTAGTGTGAGATTCAACCGCCTCAATCAGAAATAAAATTGGACATAAAAAGTCATAGGTCATAATATGTTCAAAGTCATATGTTGTAGATCTTTTAAAATCAGTTACCGCTGGGGCTATCCGTTTTCCATTACGACTTACCGTTTAGCCGCTATAAGTCCCCAATACAGCTTAAAAATCAAGTCGGCCGTTTTTATTTTTTAAGGGGGGAAAACTGAACTTTTTATAATTGTTTTGGTTCACAATATGGACGTTGCGCGTCGAAAGGCGCAAACCGCAAGTCTCTAGCTCTTCTCGAAGTGGGTAAACATAAATGTCAGTCTGTAAGTCAGTTAGCCATGCGGCTTTATAGTACATAGACATATTATTCAGCACGATTTAAAAGGCTCAGACGGTTGAAATTTGGAAGGTGCTATCTGCAAGCTACTCTCGACAAACCATGAAAATTTCATCAAAATCAGATGATTACTTTTAAAGATATAGCTGTAAATAAATGTATGTTTGTGAGCATGTAGAAGATAAAAAAAATTAGCGCAGAGAGTTGAAACCTATATGGGACCAACAATGGGCTAATTATGACCTACTAACTAAATTTCATTACAATCGGACAAGTAGTTTTTAAGATATGGTGGTTCGCAAAATTGAGTGGCAGACCGACCGACAGACCGACAGACAGACACGGGACCAAAAATGTTCCCTGATGTCTGAAACGGATTTCTGTCTTGGAATGTTTGAAATCGGAGATATAAAATATTTTCGTTCTCCAGAACGATCACATAGCTTCCATTACCTTCGGTAAGCTCGAAAGCAAAAATGGGTAATTTTTTATACACATATATTATTAGGTTTTTGCACGAGAAAGATCCTTTTAAACGCTTCATTTATAAACGATTGAGCCCTCATCTATTTTTTGGGTCTTTCTAACTTTAGAAAAAAAAAATTGTCTCTTCAGTTTGTGATAATATCATATAGTTACCAATATTATCTTTTGCGAATATCTTTTAAGAAAATGCTCTAAGAAATTGTGAAACTATTCCACATTAATACGCTTTTTACTGTTTAGCGAACCAATTAGAACTGTCTGAACTTTAATCATTTACAATTACTTCGTCCAACTGGGGTTTGTTGAAATTGAAATTACCCAGCCTTTGTTGAAGCTCATGGCTCATGGTGAGCATTCGTAACACCATAACGCGTCAGAAGTAAAACACAGAAAATAACAACGCAACCATACAAGGAAGTTAGCATAGGCTTTGAAGTTTGTATAAAACAACAGCATTAAGGGCAGTAATTTTAGTAGGCCAACCAGGAGCCAGCAGAAGGATGAATTCGAAGAAAACAACAGAATTAGAGAAATCATAAAAATAAATGTTAGAGAATCTAACAGAATTAGATTACAAACAGAATGTAGAGAATTATAGGCAAGGCGAAGTTGGGAAGCACTACTAGTAAATACATCAAGACAATCAAAAACTAAGAAAGTGCCTTAAAACACAATTTATTATTTATCTTTTTTCCTCTTTACCCCTCTGTAGATATCAAATGGTCAGTGCAGTACTAGGGATACGATCCCTTCCCTATTGCGGTGTGGATAAAAGAGAAGCACGTGTCTAGCCGTCTAGCCCCTCTGAATTGGACCACAGTGTGTTTGCGTTTAGGCCGTGGTAAAATTGCCTCTTGGCGTATATACTTATATGAAGTTTGAGCAAAACCTTATTTTGTCCTGTTCAGCCTCCATTAAAACTAGTAACTGCTTTTTATGTTTAAATTATTGGTAATGCATGACCTTAAATGTTATTACCGATCCGATAACTGATATATTTTTATTTCGAATGAAATATTGTGGCCTCCTCAATTAAAGAAGCAAATGCAATAAAGACGATAAAGCTAAGCCAATTTAATTGAATGATGGGATATACCGAGAGCCGTAGTATAATTTTAATAAAAATATATATTTTTATAAAAAAAAAAAATTAAATATACAGTATGTCCCCAGTTCGAGTTGCCTATACGTGTAAATGACAAAAAAATTCATTTTTCGAAAAAAAGTTATTCTTTATAATAATTTTTGCTTGTTTTCAAATGAAGAATTATCA
>KZ651161.1:825484-849313 GCA_001010745.2 Gerris buenoi | reverse complement strand
AGTAACATTATTTCGAAAAATCAAAAATAACCCCACTTTACTCTTGTACTATTTTTGAAAATTGTACTTTTTGGGTACTGTGTACATAGTACGAAATTTTCAATATGATAATTCTTCATTTGAGAACAAGCAAAAATTATTATAAAGAATAACTTTTTCTCGAAAAATGAATTTTTTTGTCATTTACACGTATAGGCTACTCGAACTGGGGACATACTGTACTATATATATAATAAAAATATATATTTTTAAAAAAATATTTTTATAAACGCGTTTTAAAGTTGAATAATTGTATTCCAATTAACGGGATTGAATTTGATAGACAAGAGTAAAAGACTAGACTGTATTATTTTACCTTACGCTGTTTTCTTGAGAGCTACAATGCTATGCGTGGGTAAAAAAACATTTAACAATACTGATTATATAACAATCACTAATAAAGCTAATGCGGGCTTCTAGTTTACTTCGTTAGAGTCGAATTCATGCAATGAAATAACAATCTGTGTGTATGGCCATAAATCACAGTTTAAAGTTGACGGTGAATACGTTTCGTTTAGGATTGACTTTGAATGTCTCATTTCGTTGAAAATAGACTCCAGGGTGGAAAAGGATGGAGGCGGGTTACGAGCTCCTGTTGTAGGTCTATTTAGAATTGTAAAGAGTAGTCTTTAGTTGGATGGAAGGGGGGGAGGGCATCTGCCCACCAATCAGTGTTGCTATTGTCGGCCAGCAGAACCGGCGCCTCAACAATAGAGAACTAAATGCCGCTGCAGTGCCCCTCAGAGTCAGCGGTACAATCAACAACTAAACGAGACCACTACATACAAGTTACCTCTGTATATTGTACTTGTTTATGTCTTCATTTGGTGCCCATTTTTCCAGAACCTTAGTCCAAAGCTTCATCAGAAAATGTTCAAGGCCGCCTAGTGTGGTGAATGAGAAGAAAAGAATGCCTTAATGAATGATACAAAACCAGGAGGTAACGAATTCGATTCTTAACTTCATCGATATTATGAAGTTAACACCAAAAGAGTAGAAAGTTCTTAAGTGAAGGTTTTTTAAAAAATATAACGTTACAATACTTTATTACTAACTTGGATTGCACTACAGCTTTAATAGTATGTTCTCTCGAAGGAAGCGAATATTTGTAAGTTTTTTCTGTACTTAAAAGATGGGGGCGATAGAGTTGATATTGTAAAAATAACTAACTGGCTTTTCAGTACTTCTGGTTTACTCTACCCCATGATCCGAGTTACATGATTACGTCCCCTCCCTGTGGTTACTTAACAGGAGTATAAACCGGCTTAAGGTTAGGGTCGATGCGCAATTCCAGGGATGCTTCCATTAGTGGTTGGAGGGGGTTCACGGCCAGGGTGTAGTCCTAGGCTTTCATAAATAAATTGCTGCTCCTAGGGGGGTAGGAGGGTCCTCTCAATCGAATTAGACGCCGTGTTATCTCTTTGTGGCGACCAAGAAGGAAGGTGGGTATTTTCCGGCCGGTAATTCCCCTAATGTAAGGCGCCGGGGGTGGTCGGCTACGCCCCGGCAGCCCCTTAGCTAATTGCCGCCTCAACGCCGCACCCGCGGGCCGCCTCTCTCATCACAATACACTTGTATTACTCCACCGCGGCTCGCATTACCCTCGATCAAATAATAAATCCATTCCGAGAATGAGTAAATTTCCATCGACTACTACTACACGGCCGTTTTCCAATCCGCTAAAAACACTGACGACGTTATACCGAGTCCATTTCATAAATGTACTCCGGCTAAGTGCAATTAAAAAGTAATTACGAGAAAGCATTCGTCCGCTGAGCCGACATTCAAGGGACGAGTATAAGCATTAATGTAATACGTTTTGTATATAATTAAAATTGTTGAATCGATCTTTTATATGTACTGCCAGTCATAATGTATCAGAAATACCTTGTACGTAATTTAATGATTCACATCAAGACGGCACGTCATTAGAAAGATCCCGTCTAATAAAATATAATTGGATGGAAAAGTTTTATTTCGTACTTCGTTTACCTTAGCTTTTGGGTTTCTTTTAAATCGGTTAACTATGAACTATAAACTGTAAAAGATTTTGTATGCAATAAAATGGCATTATGATCAACAAACTCTGAAGTTAAGTCGTTATGACCGGTTTGTGTGTACCTTAAATTGTGAGATGGAAGAGTGTTAAAGAGACAAACGGAGAAAGAGAAAGAAAAAACTTGGATAAATTTATAAAAGCTCGTCTGTACTTGGAGTAAAAATGTCAACAAAGGGTATTAAGCGATCCATCAAGTCCACTGAGGGTTACAAGAATAAGGGCTTGGATTAAAGTAAATAGGCTGGTCTTGAATTTTCTATAATACAATACACAACATCGCATCCATCAACCCGTCATGAGAATGTGCAGCTCAACACAAAAGCCTCATTTACTACAACTCTTTACTTATTAAGCTACCTTATTTAAGATATACATAGAAGAAATTTAAGCTATAACTTCAAAATAAAACAATAAGCTATAAGCAAAAAAAAAAATAAAACAATTAATAAAATCAAGACTAATGATCGGACCAAAAAGAATAAGAAGAAGAAGAAAAAAAAAACACTATTTACAATGGGTGACGACAATAAGAAAACGTTCTGCTCAGGTCACTTACACTAAAGGGTTTTTTTTACTTCTTTTACTAAACAAATTTTGATTGAATTATTGCGTATCATCTTATTATCTAATTCTCATTGTCAAATTTTAGACAGCAGTTTTTTTAAGCAACGTGATGCGGAATTAACAGGGAGTAGCTGTGAATGTCAGACACGAGCCATTCCCAGATACCATGTCGGTGCGGGTGTCAGTCTGATTAGTGCCCTATGCTAAGGGTAGAGCCACAAAGAGAAGGGTGTCTCTAAAACAAAAGTTTTCCAAGGGGTTTAGTATCGAGGGGTTGACTTTTTCGAAGGGAGATTGAGGAAGTAGGGTACGACAAAAGAGGATGCAGCGTGTCCTTCCATATAACTTCTGTTCCCATCTTTCCCTTGTCCCTTAAAAACCGGAGGATTTCTCGTTCCCCATCCCACCGGGTCCGTCTAACTCTGCCTGGCCCTATTCCACTCCCCCAAATCTTCTAGATCCTACCGAGTCTCGTGCCGACATCCCTTCTAACTGGCTTATAATTCCATTAAGTCCTTTTTTTCTCCCTCCCGGGAACAATGGAGAGAGACCGAGAGCATTCTTTCACTCTTTCGCTGGCTGGAATACTACCTCACTCACCCTTCTCTTGCCACAGTTTCATCAGTACGACACCACGGCCATTAACCGATCTGTCCGACTCTAAGCGTCTCCTACAGGCCGAACCTTCCCTTTTCACTGCCGCATCTTTCTTTCAAAATCCAGCTCCCATTTCTTCTGACTTTTTTTACGTTATCTTTCTCCATCCCCTTGAAACCAGTCGACGTTAACATGAACTGCTTTCTATTCAGCAAAGGAGCAAGAATACAAGATTAAATCCGATAAGTACTTAGGATGAAAAGCTACTCTTTAAAATTAGGTCATTTTAGGTTACTTTCATTTTTGTTTAATAAATAACAATAATAAGAATAAGCCCTTCAGCAAACTTGAGAGCTATGTAATCACAAAAACCGCCTGTTCATACTGTTGAAGCTATAAAAAATCTATCCGTCATCACGTATATATGCTGTAGCTTTTAAGGCAAATTGATAGTTTTTATTATTCGTTTTATACAGTATATTTTGTTTAGTTTTTATTACAGTTTTATACGTTCAATTTGAAAATAATTATTATTAAGCCCTTGCTTAGTGTTGGCATATTAATTTAAAACACCTTATAGTTGAATTACAAAAAAATAAATAATAATAAATAAAGATTAAAAAAAAAAAAAAAAAAAAAAAAAAAAACAGTGTAGAGCGGCCATGTCCCCCCCATTTTGGTGGACAGTGTCATTTTCATAATCCTGAGTACAAAATAAGTTAGAAGAACAAAAATAAAGTTTATGTTAGTTTGTCACTTGATAAGTTAGTTATTCAAAAATTATAAGTGCTCTAAGTGCAAACAAAAGTTAATAAGTGCTCTAGAGTGGTCACCTATCAAGTGACAAACTAACATCAACTTAATTGTTGGTCTTTTAACTAATTATATGCACGGGATCATGAAAATCACATTGCTCACTAAAACTAGTGGGACTCAGCCGCTCTCCGCCGTTTTTTTTTCAAATGCCTATTGCCAAGCTAGGTCAAGCTAGAAAAACTTGAGCGACTANGCTCAGGCGGTTGAAATTTGGAAGGTGCTATCTTCAAGCTACTCTCGACAAACCATGAAAATTTCATCAAAATCAGATGATTACTTTTAAAGATATAGCTGTAAATAAATGTATGTTTGTGAGCATGTAGAAGATAAAAAAAATTAGCGCAGAGAGAGTTGAAACCTATATGGGACCAACAATGGGCTAATTATGACCTACTAACTAAATTTCATTAAAATTTGAATATATATATTATATAGGTGATGAGGATATGGTGGTCTGAAAATGAAACTAAAATAATGCAAATAAACATTTCATTGTAAGAGGACAAGAATTAGAAAGTATCGATGAACTTGTTTATCTCGGTAAAACTGTTAAAAAGAATTCCAGCTCGAAAAATATAGTTAAAAGAAGAATAATTTATGGAAAAGGAGAGTTTAAAAGTATGGACATATCATTTTAGTGTAAACATCGACCAAAAAAAAAAAAATCTTTGGAACACAGAAGTGCAAGCAATTTGTATCTACAGATATTAATTATGGAGCATAACCAAAGATATAATAAGAAAGGAAAACTTAAAACAGCAGTAAGGAATTTGGGGGGAAAAAAAATGTTGGGAATAACTAGGCTGGAGAAGAAAACCAAGAATTGAAATAGAAGGATGTGATAATGTTAGGACCCACAACAAGATAGGGGGGAGTCAAAGTTAAGCGGTGAAGAGTAAATTAGTTAATAGTACATTAGTATTACAATATAGTAAATGGATCTGACCAGAAGTCGAGGCAGACAAAATTCCCATCTAGGTCCCACATGAAATGAACAAGCAGATGAGAGTCAAGATCGATAAAAATAGATCAGGAGCGGAGAATAAAACCGAAAAAAATGGTGTCATCACAAAGATAATGTTAGTATCTTTATTGGTCCTATAATTCCCAATTTCAAATTTAAAACTCACGCGAGCGTTGTCCGCGAACGCCTAAAATACTATACAACGAACTTAGCCTCAGAATCAGTAAAAGGAACACGAATACCAAATTTTAACTCAATCGGTCATTATTTACTTAAGACATGAATTATTGAGTACACGTAAACGTTTCTGACAGACAAACCGACTACAGTTTGCACGTTATAAGTTGTGACTCTTTTCAGCCCGAAAAATTCAAAAAAATTGGGGTGGGGAGCAAATGAGAGGTCAGGATTTTGAATTCTAGAAGGTCGAGCCAACTAAGCAAACAAAATTGTCACTGATCTCACCCTACTACTGGCCTAGAAGCTTTATTTTTTTCCCTTATTTAGGTTAGCCAACTTTTGTGCACATACCATGTAAGAGCATATTTTACTTAATTTTGGAAGTTCGCTACGCTCGCTTCAATTATTCCTCATTATTTTTTAAGGATTATCCAGTGACGATAATTTTTGTTGGATGTAAATACAAACATTTATTATAATCTTAAGATGAGTATATGTGCAGTTGGCTATATGAATTCTCCACGTACATGTATATGGAGTACATGTACACATTGACTTACCGGCTAATATTTAAATCAAAATATCAATTACTTTCTATAGAACTCGAATATTGAAATCCCATTTTATCGTGATATATAACAGATAAAGAATACATGTGTGGAGCCAGAATAAAGGTATTTTTCAAATCAAAGCCAAAAACGTTAAGACTTTTGACCTTGGGAACGTTTTGACTTTTTGCGTCATGTCCAAAACATGTCCTTCTCCATCTTCAATGCGAACCATAATTATCGTAAATACAATTAACGTAACCTATTCTTATTGTATGTCTGTTTATGCTTGAGTAAACTTTATTTTTTGACGGTTCAGTTGAGTGACATCACAGATTCCTTCCGTGACAAGAGACGTTGGATACAAGGTTTAATCTTGTTCTTTTTTTTAGAACCATTTTAAGATTGTAAATCCGTAAGAAAGCGTTAAGGTAGAGATTGATAATAATTATTAGAAGAACTGAGGAGATGGAGAAGTGGAAGGAGGCTGTTAGTTGCAGGATTTCAAGGGGTGATGAGGGGATCAGACTACGGGGTAGGGATTTCAGAGAGCTGTAATTGCAACAACTCCCTCCCTTGCTAACCCTTCCCTGAAAATTACACACATTGTGCTTACACACAACCCTTCCCTCTCCTCCTTGAAATCACACACAAGCAAACACCATTACACCGACTCAACATAGAAAACTACCTACACACCCACAAACACATTTGAAAACAGAGTGAAGAACTCCCTTTTCCCATCTACCTCCTCCGGGCCCTTCTTCCCTTGAAGACTGATTAAATCAAATTAAACTCCTCCCATCCCATTTAGAGAGTGCAATGAGAAACCTTCTCCTCAGTTACCCCTCTTCTCCCATCCCCTCGAGTTAACCACCTTTTGCTTTTTGAGTTAAAGTAAAAAGGGTCTGCAACATCCATTTGAACTCTTCTTAAAGAGATAGCATTAGTCTAGGGACTTTCATTATGGTTAGGTTATACACAATATAACGACATACAAAGGGGAAAAAAGTCTTTTATCGGGATTAAAGTATCCTAAATGCTAGTTTTTCAGAGGTATGGGGACTATATTTGGTGGGAAAAAACTTGTTTTTTAATTAGACATTATGCTGATAACATTATAATTTATTTTTTAAAAAAAGTGATTATAATATTATTTAGCCCAAGCACTGATAGTTGTTTTCTGTCTAGCACAAATTTTTAATTTAAATTAAGATTGATTTTTTGACCGAGTACTTGTAGAACTGTGGAACTTACTGATACTGATATGCATGCTTGTATATTAATCGTACCGAAAATAGAGTCTGAAAGATATTGAGACTGGCTAATATTGTGGAACAAAGCTTACTCACGTCCTATCATTTGACAAATAGTCGCATGACTTTCAATGAAGTACAATATAATGTGACACATTTTTAAATAGGATTGTTACAAAAAAGTAGGTTGTGCACAAACCCATTGTGTAGATAAAGTTGAAATTGTTACGGACTATCTGTGGGCTAACTTCGAAATACTAACTAAATTTCATTAAAATTTGACTAGAATAGTTTTCAAAATGTCGGCTTTTGCAAAAAAAAAAAAAAAAAAAAAAAAAAAAAAAAAAAAAAAACATGGACAGAATGATTAACAGATAAGAAACTAATCATTTTCCCTGATACCTAAAACACAATTCTGCGAGGAAATTTTCAAATTGTGGACAACAAAAAATACGTTCTTCAAATCAAAAAAAGTCAAATTACAACAAAATCAATTAATAATTTGGATAACTATCTCTTATACAGATAAAAATTGTTTAATGCTTAATCAGTTTAAATCTGATTGCAAAATCAAAAATATCGAGGTAAACAAATAAAAGCAAAAAGTGAGTGAGACAAAATTTAAGACGTCTATGAATAATATTTAGACGGTGGGCCATTTTTGGAGCCACTGTAAGTCTTGGCTGCTCTATCATAAAATTCACAGAAATATTATCCTCTTACACTGATCCTCTCAAATTACATACAGGTAGCTTGATATTAATCAAAGCTCCTACCAGTATATTATAACATTCAAAAATATATATTTATTTGATTTCATAACTTCTAATAATAGTAAAGTATTTGACAATAATTAGCGCTGTATTTCCTTCTAATTAATAAGGTAAGTAGTGAAAAAGAAAAAAAAGAGGCACAACAAACTAAAACATAACTTTCTTGTACATACGGTAAAACCAAATTTAAATCCCATATAATAGTAATTTAATGATATATAATTAATTTAAAAATATGTATTAAATTTGCCCAATTTGAGCTTTCAGTACACACAGTGGGTCCTAGGCAATTTAACAAACCAGCCATTTCAAGATGGCGAACATTCATAAGTGTGTTTTAGCTATAACTTTTGAAAATTTGTTCCTTACAAAATGTGAGCCGTATGAAAAATTCCAAACCCTTTTTTTTTTTTTTTAATATCTGACTTTTTCCGTTGATATGTAAAGAAAATAGAGGGGGAAAGAGCAGTTTTCAAGGACACATGGTGCAATGATAAATTGGTACGATAATAAAACCAAGTATACATATTTGTACTCAGGGCTTCTCCCTCTCCCCTTAAACTTTGATCCCTTGTTTTTGAGGATTCATTTCTTGAGGCTTCCCTATATTTTTCCTATTTTTAGCTTGAGACGAACATTTTTTTAAAACCAACTATATGGACTCAGAAGACCTTAAAATGCGAATATTAAAAAATAACTAATTATTGCGCAAGCACAATACTTCCTATAGTGTGTATTTATTATTATTATTATTATTATTTAACTTACAATATGTTTGTATGTTCAGGTCAAATCTTGCATCTGAAGCAGTTATCCTCAGCTGATAGAACTGAAAGTTTGCTAACACGTTTAGTTAGGATGACAAAATATGGTTAGCTAAGTGACGTCATTCTAAATTCTATATGGCGGACAGCCCAAGATGGTAGACTAGTTATTTTTTAAGCACGCCCAACATATGGGTATCAAATAAAAGGGTTTGCTGAGAAGAGTAGGAATAATCTTGTATTTATTTTATTTTATTTTTTTTTTGTAATCAACTTATAGTCGTGAAGATATATATTTTACTACGTTTTTATTAGCTTGCTTTCTTGTTTGTTTGTTTGTCCAATACAAATCTTGCAATCAATTTTAACTAACTTCCCGAGTAGCTAGACATTTGAAACTTTTAGAATACCTCAGAACTTGATGACAATGCATTATTATATTACATTTAGCCATATTTCAGCAGAATTTAATTCGTTGTCAAAAATTTTGCTCTATGGAAAGTTTGTTTGGAAAAAATCCCCAAGTAATTTGATTTGTTTTGACATGTCCCATATTTACGATCTTCATTTTGACAGGTTTCAAATTTTGATTAAAAAAAATTTAAAGACGTAGTATATAAAAAGTTCTTTTAATCTTGTAATTATTTATAATTTATATCGGTATTAACTATTATAATTATATATTTAAACCAAACGATAAATCCAATTAAACTAATTAGTTAATTTGATTTCCCCATTATTTTATTATATAAAAATATTTTTAATATCGTTCGTTATTAATTATTTTTTAAAAATGAGTATATAATTTTGTGGGCAACTTTAACTATGTTTAGTCTCATTATTATTTTTTTATTTATACAGGTTTGTATTTCGCGCTGTTGTCAGTTCATTATATCTGTTGCTCATTATTCGAGGGGAATAGCGATTACGCTAAACCAAGCGTTATATTAATAAAGTGCTTGTTAGTATTACTAATGAATTGATGGGCTTGTTTTATCTCCCCAAGCTCAGAGCGTTCTTCT
Source organism: Gerris buenoi (assembly GCA_001010745.2). NCBI lineage: Eukaryota > Metazoa > Arthropoda > Insecta > Hemiptera > Gerridae > Gerris > Gerris buenoi. The sequence goes on along the minus strand of KZ651161.1, from coordinate 839,731 downwards.
GTTTAATGATACACAAGTGATGTTGTATTTTAATGAGGTATCAGTTTACAAGGATTTCACTTGCCATCAGTGTAATGCCATGTAAACAGATCATTATTTATACTAATCTAACTCGATTAACTAACTAACAATAGCTCTTATTATCTATATGGCAAATATTTTATGATATCCGATATCAAGTCAACAGAGTACTTATTTATAACACACATAATATAATTAAGTGTATTAACCACATTGATAAGTATTATATACATAATCTTAAAGAGATAATAAAGATGAAAGTAAACAATATATATTATTAAAGAGATTGCTTTAACCATTAAAACGGAGAAAAATAGCTTACATCTTAACTTTTAAGTTACCATATTAACAAGTATATTTACGATTCAGCAACCTAAGTCCCTATATAGTCCAGGAGATAGCGAACAAGTGTCTGTCTAAAATCAAGCTAGAATTTTGCGTGTCTTTAGTTAATTTTCTGGTGCTTTTTAAGAATTTGTGGTCAGCTAAGTTCGTCTGCGGGACATAGCTTGGCAATAGGCATTTGAAAAAACCAACCGTTGCAGTTGGAGAGCGGCCATGTCCCCCCCATTTTGGTGGACAGTGTCATTTTCATAATCCTGAGTACAAAATAAGTTAGAAGAACAAAAATAAAGTTTATGTTAGTTTGTCACTTGATAAGTTAGTTATTCAAAAATTATAAGTGCTCTAAGTGCAAACAAAAGTTAATAAGTGCTCTAGAGTGGTCACCTATCAAGTGACAAACTAACATCAACTTAATTGTTGGTCTTTTAACTAATTATATGCACGGGATCATGAAAATCACATTGCTCACTAAAACTAGTGGGACTCAGCCGCTCTCCGCCGTTTTTTTTTCAAATGCCTATTGCCAAGCTAGGTCAAGCTAGAAAAACTTGAGCGACTAGATATTCTTAAAAGGCACCAATAGGTTAACATATACACAAAATTCTAGCTTAATGTTAGTCTGAAACTCTTTTGCACAGTATCTCCTGGACTAATAGTAGCTCACTGATAATAATTCATGCTTGAAGAAAAAGAAACACTGTCTTCACCTAGCATTGCAAAAAAAAATGGGTAGTTAATTATTTGTTTATTTGTTTCGGGATTTAGTGTTTATTTTTCCTACATAAGGTGAAAACTCAGTGATGTCTTCAAAAAAAGGTAAAAAGAAACGGTTACAGAGAAGAGTCGGATCCGGATCTGGATATTGAAACTCTGGCGGAGCAAGTAAGAATACTTCAGGAGCAGCTTGCACGTAACCGAAATAAGGAAGACGCAACTCCCAGACGTTTTCATAAGGCGCCGTATACCGGTCCATTGCCGGAAAAATTCTTATTTGTCCCACACGATTGGTCGGATTGGCTTCTGCGGTATGAACGGGACCGCGTCTTGACAGAAATGGTGGAACAACAATACAAGAATACTAGGGACAAAAGGAAATTCAGTATAATTCGACGGCAATGAACTCAGACGCAGTGACTAGTTCTTCAAGAGTGAGCCCTTCTGTCTCTCGGAATGTGGAGGTAAATAGGGAGGAAAAGCTTAAGACAGCTTGTAAAAATTGTGGGTTTTTGTCACAAAAGGTACAGTGCTCTTCTTGCAAAATGGTCGGACATTATAAGCGTATGTGCCCTCGTTCGAAATCGAAGGAACAGCCTCCTAAAAGTATTCGAGAAGCTGAAGAAAGGGATGAGTCAGGTGATGATGATTATTTGGATTATGAAGTGTGGTAATTAGTGAAGTGGAAATAAATCGGTGTAAACCTTGGTACATAGAAGCTAAGGTCAATGGAAAAGCGGTCAAATTCAAGATTGATACTGGGGCGGATGTCACCGTGTTGCCATATGACATCTTTCGGTTGTGTGGGGGAGTTTTAAAAAAGACACGACAAACATTGCACGGACCAAATGGCTCAGTTATTCCCCTAGAAGGAATTACAGAATGTACGCTTCAGTACAATAATATAAATTTATATGAGCAATTGTACGTAAGTAAGACAGTTAAAAGAGCTTTACTTGGAAGGCCTAAGATCGCAGCGTTTAAAATAATTAAATGGCCGGAGGTTGATAGTTTAGACATTTATAAAAAATTTGAAACTTTATTTTCGGAAAAAATTGGTTCTATATTTGGAGAATACCGAATCAGATTAAGAGCCGAGATTTAGAGCCGATGCAATACCTTATGCTATTAGATGTCCACGGCGAATCCACCTGCAGAAGAAGGTAAAATCAGAACTTGATAAAATGGTATTAGAGGGTGTATTAATGCCGGTAAAGGAAGCAACTGAATGGGTTTCAGGGATGGTTGTAGTACCGAAAAAGAATGGAGATGTAAGAATCTGTGTCGATTTTTCTAAATTAAAACAAATGGATTGTTAGAGAAAAACAGATTCTGCCATCGGTCGAAGATCTCCTAGGGAAATTAGCGGGAGCAAAAATCTTTTCAAAGTTGGATGCAAAGGCTGGATTTCATCAGGTACAGATTCATCGAGATTCGCAGTTGTTAACAACTTTTCTTACAACTTTTGGGAGGTACTGCTATCAGAGGCTTCCCATGGGTCTATCATCATCACCTGAACATTTTCACCGGAAAATGTGGGGAAATTTTGGAAGGTTGTCCCGGGGCTCTAGTAATGATGGACGATATATTAGTGTTTGGTTCAAACCAAGAAGAACACGATATCAATCTTCAGGAAGTTCTTCAGCGGTGCAAAACGTCAGGCTTGACATTATCAAGAGATGTGTGACAAACAAAACATCAATAACTTTTCTCGGGCATACAATTTCGAAAGACGGCATTTCTCCAGATTCATCAAAAGTTGAAGCGATCTTAAAGTTGGCGGCCAATCATGTTTATATCAAGAACGCTCTCTCCATCCTCCATCGGAAGGTAAATGGGCACAAATTGAAAAAGAGGCTTTGGCTTTATCTTGGGCGTGTGAGAGGCTTAACCATTTTATAGCTGGCTCTCATTTTATGCTATGTACGGACCACAAGCCGTTAGTTCAAATACTGGGTTCAAAACCGATGACAGATTTGACTCCTACAATGCTTCGCTTTAGACTCAGGATGTCAAGATTCTCTTACTCTATAGTGCACGTGCGAGGTAAAGATATGCATACCGCCGATGCATTATCTCGTGCTCCAATAATGGAGAAAAACTCTGATATCGAGGATAAAGCATGGCAATTAGATGAGACAGTCATCCATGAAACGGAAGCAATTCCTATTACAGGCAGAAGGCAAAAATCAATAAAAGACGCTTAATCTGAAGATGACGTTACGGCAGAGTTGATCAAATTCATTAAGAATGGGTGGCCGGCTCGGATTCAAGGATGTGATTTGAAGGTTCAGAATTATTTTAAACATCGAGCCCAGTTATCGGTGGTGGACGGCATGGTGTTATTTGGCACTCGACTGTACATACCTCGAAACTGTAAGAGCGAAGTTCTAAAGAGTCTTCACGCTGGTCATCAGGGAATAATAAAAAAAAATCGACTTGCTAAGTCAACGGTTTGGTGGCCCCACATATCAAGAGATATAGAGCAAGCTGTGAGGGATTGTGAGGATTGTTTAAAACAGAGACTGCAGAAGAGGGAACCGTTGAGCACAACACCAGTACCGGATCTACCCTGGACCGTATTGGGGGCGGATCTTTTTGAATAAACCAACAGCAGTATCTCATTGTTATGGATTACTACTCTAAGTACATTAGTTTTTTTAAACTGACTTCAATTACAACCAGTGGTGTAATCACGAAATTAAAAATATTGTTCTCTTATCATGGAGTCCCTGCAAAGCTTCGAACAGATAATGGCCCTCAGTTCCGTTCTCAGGAGTTCGACTCATTTTGTAGTTCATACGGCATCGAGCATATTACTAGCAGTCCTCGCTATCCCCAATCAAACGGACAGGCCGAGAGAGCAGTTTCAATTATGAAGGGAATCTTAAAGAAATCAGAGGATCCTTGTTTGGGCCTCTTGGCATACCACAACACTCCATTGAAATCAGGATTCTCACCGGCTCAGCTTTTAATAGGACGAGTTTTAAGGTCAACGATTCCAATTGCACCGTTCAGGTTACATCCAGAGGCAGTTAATCATTTAGTGTTTAAAGAAAGGGAATCAGAGCTGAAGAATCGCCAGGCAGAGAATTTTAACAGGAGACATCGGGTTAAGAGACTGCCTGAACTGCAAAATGGAGATAGAGTCTGGGTTCCTGCTCTGAGGAAATATGGAAGAGTTGACGGTGAAGCTTCTACTCCAAACTCCTTTTGGATTGAGCTGGAAGACCAGGGGGGCAAATTAAGGAGGAATAGAAGTCATCTTATTATTAAACATTAAAAAAAAAAAGCATGTAATATAGATAGCTGTCAGGGTTTGATATTATTATTATTGTTGACATGTTTGTCTTGTTCTTAAAATATAATTTGCTTAAACCTATATCCGTTATACTTATTCTACATGAGTCAAACAATAAGCACGATTTTCTCCAAGACCATTTTTTTTTTATGAATAGCTAATATCCTAAATAATAACTAATACATTAATATTATAATAACTAATATCCTAAATAACTTAATATATAATCTCGATCAATAACAAAATTATTTATATCGAAAGACTGTCAAGGCAGTGATACAGGCATTACATAATAACTATTTAATTTTAAATTAACTTTTGTATAAATATGTATATTCATTAATTTATTATTAAGAGACAAGGTCGTCGAACTTATTTATAAATTTTTAGTTCTGTTAAAATATTTTTGAAAAAATAAATAAAGTTTGATTTTCATAAAAATTAATAAATAACGTTAAATTAAAAATACAAATAAGAATTATTTTATAATAGTCTCTCTTTTTTTGAATATTTATTGCTAATCTTCTCTTATTTAAACCATAAATTAATATATTCATTTGTTTTGATGAGTTTTCGAAAGCTTTTTGATGATATTTTAAAAAAAAAAAAAAAACTAATTAAGTATGCGATGAAAGTGGTGCACGACACTGTTTTTTTTTACATTATTACATAGGCCTTCTCCCCGAAAATATTAATGCTCGTTTTACATTATAGGGAGGACTAGGAGGGGGGAAAATTTCCTCTCGCAGGGTTTTTTATTAAGAGGCTTTATCGAAGTAAATCAAAAAATTTATAATTAACTCTTTTAATTGGTTTCAACTAATAGTGAAGGGGGGAAGGTAGTTAAACTTTGTGGAATTACTCTTTAAAATGAGAGGAGGAAGGGGAAGGGGAGGGGATGGGGTTTTGGGAGTAAAGTCAAAGGCATTGTTTGATGAGATTTTCTGTGCACTCCTTTGAAATGGAAATATACTTGGTGAGCTAATTAAACACTTTACATACAACACTCTTATATAAGGGAGGATACAGCCTCAGCACGCTTTCCCGCCCTCCCATTCCATTAACTTTCTGATTTATTAACTTTTCCATCCAACCTTCATGCCAAGCTATGCTCTAAGCCTCCCGTTCGGCATTAACTTTGCAAAACGCCATTATAGGCTACGAAAGAAAAAAATATATAATGAAATTTTAAATTAGAATAGAAATTAAAAATAAGTACTAAGTTATTTAGACTTGAGCTAGATTCTAAACAAAATACGGAGTGTCCACACTGAACAAAATATTTATTTTAATTTCGTTTGCACTATTGCCAAGAAACATGAGGAAAGTTTATTTTTTAATGTTTCAATCTAACTTTTATAGAATTTTGGCAGTTTATTATTAATTATTATAAATCTATATTCGTATTTTTGATAAAGTTGTACCCAAAATGGTGCTATAGTAGTGTAGAAATAGACACTTGTTTTACCTTCATATGTAATTACCTTTGATAGATTAAAACAATTTTTATGATTTGATAAAATGGGGCAAAGATCCGAGCACTGAAAGGGGTAAAGATCCGCGCACTAAATGGGGCAAACGTCCTAATGTGGACTCTTTTCCCATTTAAAAAAAGATTAATTTATCTTAGTTACTTGCGGTAAAAGAACTGGTTTTTAATTTTCAAAAGTGTTCAAGAAAAATAGAGATTGTTTGTGCCCTTTAAGTGTTGGGTTAAGAGAAGTTTTTTAATTCTATTCTTTATATTGTACCTAATATGTTTTCTTTATCGTTCAATATACTTGTTTTTTTTTTATTATTATTAATTAAATAATACCAAATGGAGTAAAAATCAAAAATCATAATTTTGGTAAAATGGTGCCCCAAAAATGTAGAGACATTTTTGGAGCAATGAGTGATAAGGGATTGTTAGATTGATTGTTGGCCATGTTTGAAATGAAGCAAGTGCTCAAAATTAGCTCTAAGTGTAGACCTTTAAATTTAATTAATTCCACAGTTTTTAAGGAGCAGCGCCCTCTGATTTAGATTTAAAATTAATATCTTATTTTTGCCTTCAAATATTATTTATTTACAAATAAAGTGACATTTTTGACATATATAACAAAAATAATCAAAACAAGTCAAGTAACAGGCTTTTTTAATAACAATTTTTCCCGTCTTTTGAAGCTTACGTTTACGCGAGCGTTGCGCGGGAAGGCTTGGGCGGATAACGTTTTCCGCCGAACTCAGCCTGGGCATTGGTAAAATGAACATGTGTACCAAATTTCATCTAACTCGGTGAGCTTTTACTCAAGTTATCGTCATCTGTAGATTTCGTGACGGTGATTTTGGTCGTTTTTTTAAGATTCACTCTCGGGCTCCAGAACGTGCCATAAGAAACTTCGTTCTAAAAAGTAAGGAGAAAACCTCATGACACAGAAACTATAATATGGTCAATTTAAACATTATATTTCCCTCACTAATCCTAAAAGAAGTAAGGAGAAAACCTCATGACACAGAACAGAAACTATATAATATGGCCAATTTAAACATTATATTTCCCTCACTAATCCTAAAAGAAGTAAGGAGAAAACCTCATGACACAGAACAGAAACTATATAATATGGCCAATTTAAACATTATATTTCCCTCACTAATCCTAAAAGAAGTAAGGAGAAAACCTCATGACACAGAAACTATAATATGGTAAGTTGATAAATTTTGACAGCAATGATAATTCCTTCCAGCAATGCTACAATTCAATAAATGTCAACAGGAGGAGTATTTTTTTTAATAATTTAAGAAATAAAACTGCGTACATGACAGTGTTATTTAGCATGAGAAAGAGAGTTCACCTTACCAAATGGAACGAGAGCCCGGTCTGATTGCAACCGAGTCTGAAAAGTGTGAGAAACCGCCATGCTTGACCGCAACTCTTCAACTCTTCATATGACTCGTATTTCCATTTCTCATGATTCTTCTTATTTACTATTACGCAAGTCTCCCTTTTGCTTCTATTTCATGAACGCGTAAGAAATGAATTCTAACAATGACCTTCAATTTATAATGATATCAGATAGAGTATTGACGTATTGATATTCCACGGATAAATTGGTAATCAATATTTTTAACTAAAAAAAAAAAGAAAGCAAAAGCCTAGTCGTGTGAACTAGCGTATAACTTTCTCATTTAAGAACAAATCAAATTTGAAAACACTGCTCTATGCAAGCAGATAAAATTCTATAAAAAAAATCAAACAAAATCAATAAAAAACATCATTAGCACAAATGCGAATCAAAATCTTACTTTAACAAGTAAATCTTACAACTACTTTTACATGTTATCTTACTTTAACAAGTAAATCATACGACTACTTTNACCATAAATTAATATATTCATTTGTTTTGATGAGTTTTCGAAAGCTTTTTGATGATATTTTAAAAAAAAAAAAAAAACTAATTAAGTATGCGATGAAAGTGGTGCACGACACTGTTTTTTTTTACATTATTACATAGGCCTTCTCCCCGAAAATATTAATGCTCGTTTTACATTATAAGGAGGACTAGGAGGGGGGAAAATTTCCTCTCGCAGGGTTTTTTATTAAGAGGCTTTATCGAAGTAAATCAAAAAATTTATAATTAACTCTTTTAATTGGTTTCAACTAATAGTGAAGGGGGGAAGGTAGTTAAACTTTGTGGAATTACTCTTTAAAATGAGAGGAGGAAGGGGAAGGGGAGGGGATGGGGTTTTGGGAGTAAAGTCAAAGGCATTGTTTGATGAGATTTTCTGTGCACTCCTTTGAAATGGAAATATACTTGGTGAGCTAATTAAACACTTTACATACAACACTCTTATATAAGGGAGGATACAGCCTCAGCACGCTTTCCCGCCCTCCCATTCCATTAACTTTCTGATTTATTAACTTTTCCATCCAACCTTCATGCCAAGCTATGCTCTAAGCCTCCCGTTCGGCATTAACTTTGCAAAACGCCATTATAGGCTACGAAAGAAAAAAATATATAATGAAATTTTAAATTAGAATAGAAATTAAAAATAAGTACTAAGTTATTTAGACTTGAGCTAGATTCTAAACAAAATACGGAGTGTCCACACTGAACAAAATATTTATTTTAATTTCGTTTGCACTATTGCCAAGAAACATGAGGAAAGTTTATTTTTTAATGTTTCAATCTAACTTTTATAGAATTTTGGCAGTTTATTATTAATTATTATAAATCTATATTCGTATTTTTGATAAAGTTGTACCCAAAATGGTGCTATAGTAGTGTAGAAATAGACACTTGTTTTACCTTCATATGTAATTACCTTTGATAGATTAAAACAATTTTTATGATTTGATAAAATGGGGCAAAGATCCGAGCACTGAAAGGGGTAAAGATCCGCGCACTAAATGGGGCAAACGTCCTAATGTGGACTCTTTTCCCATTTAAAAAAAGATTAATTTATCTTAGTTACTTGCGGTAAAAGAACTGGTTTTTAATTTTCAAAAGTGTTCAAGAAAAATAGAGATTGTTTGTGCCCTTTAAGTGTTGGGTTAAGAGAAGTTTTTTAATTCTATTCTTTATATTGTACCTAATATGTTTTCTTTATCGTTCAATATACTTGTTTTTTTTTTATTATTATTAATTAAATAATACCAAATGGAGTAAAAATCAAAAATCATAATTTTGGTAAAATGGTGCCCCAAAAATGTAGAGACATTTTTGGAGCAATGAGTGATAAGGGATTGTTAGATTGATTGTTGGCCATGTTTGAAATGAAGCAAGTGCTCAAAATTAGCTCTAAGTGTAGACCTTTAAATTTAATTAATTCCACAGTTTTTAAGGAGCAGCGCCCTCTGATTTAGATTTAAAATTAATATCTTATTTTTGCCTTCAAATATTATGTATTTACAAATAAAGTGACATTTTTGACATATATAACAAAAATAATCAAAACAAGTCAAGTAACAGGCTTTTTTAATAACAATTTTTCCCGTCTTTTGAAGCTTACGTTTACGCGAGCGTTGCGCGGGAAGGCTTGGGCGGATAACGTTTTCCGCCGAACTCAGCCTGGGCATTGGTAAAATGAACATGTGTACCAAATTTCATCTAACTCGGTGAGCTTTTACTCAAGTTATCGTCATCTGTAGATTTCGTGACGGTGATTTTGGTCGTTTTTTTAAGATTCACTCTCGGGCTCCAGAACGTGCCATAAGAAACTTCGTTCTAAAAAGTAAGGAGAAAACCTCATGACACAGAAACTATAATATGGTCAATTTAAACATTATATTTCCCTCACTAATCCTAAAAGAAGTAAGGAGAAAACCTCATGACACAGANATTAAAAAAATGTTATATTCTGAGCATTGCATAGACAAAACTTTAATTTTATACATATAGATGTTTTTTTAAGAATATTTCGTATAAATGTTTCTGACTTTAATAGATGAGTAAAGATACTTATTCTATGTTCCGTTATCTCATAAATATTCTTTATAGATCCCATTAGAAAAACCAATAAAAAGTAGTTACATCTTCATTGTTATTATAATGCAATAATAGAAAGGGGGATAATGCACGAACCCTTAGCATGTAGGATACTAGTTCTAGTTTAAGACCCTTTGTCCAAACCTGCAGTTTATTTAAGAAATGGGGGAGATGGTTTGTAATAAGTTGAAACGTAATACAAGGATAAAAGAGATGGACTCATTGTATAATTTATCTAAGGGTGCATGTAATTCTCCAGCCCAAACGTCAAGATGAGATTGTTAAATATTTATTAGATCAGATCAGTTACTGAGACTCAGGCGGACAGTTCATGTAATAGCTTTACCATGAATTACGCACGACCAGTTTAGAATACATTCCATTAACTCGAAACCATCACAAACAGACCGATTAGACACGACTTTTTACTGTGGGAATAGAAGAAGCTAAGATATGCTGGACCAAACTTCGATTTTCTTATAGGTTTAATTCTATATACATTTGTACAATAAGCTTTTAATTCTTTGAGATAGTAGGAAGATCATTCGGAAATGATATAAATCCAATTAAATTGTGAAATTAGTGATGTTTTTGCTTTATTATGTCTAAAATAGTAGCATTTGAGCTTACCAATTGGTTTAATAGACATAATATTATGCAACAAACAAATAATATAAGCGTTATGAGAAGCTGACAAAAAAACACAACCAACAACCTCATTAAGTACTATCCGTTAAAGCTTTAAAGTAAATATCTATCTATTTAGAGTTTTATTTATAATTTAGACAGTAAAGCTAATGTATGAGCCAGAAACCTCAGCACTATAAATCTTACTTTAACAAGTAAATCTTACAACTACTTTTACATGTTATCTTACTTTAACAAGTAAATCATACGACTACTTTTACATGTTATCTTACTTTAACAAGTAAATCTTACAACTACTTTTACATGTTATCTTACTTTAACAAGTAAATCATACGACTACTTTCACATGTTATCTTACATTAACAAGTAAATCTTACAACTACTTTTACATGTTATCTTACTTTAACATTTTATTCGTAATAGCCCCACGCTATATTATTTATAATTATATTTTGTTATTTTTTATATGTTCATTATTAATGGAATTTTAAAATATAATATTTGATTATTAACTATAGTTTTATTATTAAGTAACGTAATTTTTCTTCTATGTAGGTATGTTAGGCTTGATTTGAATTATATTTTGTTATTTTTTTAATGCACATTATTAATGGAATTTTAAAATATAATATTTGATTATTAACTATAGTTTTATTGTAGATTTAAGCAATTTCCTTATCACAATAGAAGTTAGAACCTATTTACCACAGCCTTGCTTATCTTACCCCCCCCCCCCCCCGGTAAAGGACATGTAGCAGGTTGAGCAACTATAGCAACTCTCTCACTTTAATGGTAATATCTAGTGAACCAGATCTAAAATAGTTTTATGATTCAAAAAATTTTAATGAAAGGTAAATTACTAATCTAACATCGAAGGAATCAAATAAATCTGATAATGCCTCGTTTAAAAGATACGATAGATTATATTCATAATAAATTGGTAAGGCGCATATTTTTTTATATTTTTAGTAACAGCGGAAGTACGATTTTAGGGGGGAGGGGAGCACGCAAAATTCCGATGTTTTTTGCCAAAATGGCGCCGAAAACTAAACACTATCCCTAAGTGTTATATATATTTGTAATCTACTCTTCAATACCTTTCATTTGATACCCCACTCACAATTTAAAAAAAAAAAAAAAAAAAAAAAATTCTCGCGATGTGANTATATTCTTCATTCTAATAATTGGCACTTAATAAAGTTAATTTTTTTCATTCAGAGTGACTGGTGACTGGTGGCGTAATTGCCATTAAGACCTCTTTTAAAAATATATCTCTCTTTTTAAAGTATATATATCTTAAAAAATAAGCCAAGTATCCCGTAAAAAGTAGTGAAATCATAGGTTTAGCCAAGTCTCCCACTGTCCGAGTAAGTTCCACTAGGTCTAATTTATCCAGCGCAAGAACATGATGTTTGTCTGTTCCTCTCTCTATTCTCTTTCCCAAATCACTTTACACGTTTAAATTTGAATACCTTTTCTTACTTTGCAATTCACAGCACAAACTTAATTCAAATAATAAATATTATTTTTTCATTTGAGCGTCGCAGCACAAGGATATGAATTTGTATACAACACTGCATTTAATTTTAGCCTCTTTGGGGAGTGAATTTGCCAAGTCAGAAAAGGTATTTAAATTTAAACGTGTATAGAGTGTTTGGTGGTAATTGATGGGTAGCGAGGATTAGTCACAAGTAGTAAATCTAAAACTTCGGGGTTTTTCGATTTATTTCAGCCAGTTTTGTTTGTTAAAGCTTTATTTTCCAAGGCGCGACTCCAGCGATAGATGCTCAAGCGATAGTCGCTGAGGACTGAGGACTCCTCTTTTGAGTTTGCATGTAACCGTTTTCATAGCAGAGCGACTCTTAAACATGCAAACTCTTATAATTTTGTGCTAGCGACTAACGCTCAGCGTCTATCGCTGGAGTCGCGTCTAGGAAAACTTACCTTAAGTCGGATCAGTAGCGACAGAAATGCATACATAGATGGAAAAAAGGCTGGATTTGGTTTTCACAATGTATGAAACAATTGATTAAAAAAATGTTATATTCTGAGCATTGCATAGACAAAACTTTAATTTTATACATATAGATGTTTTTTTAAGAATATTTCGTATAAATGTTTCTGACTTTAATAGATGAGTAAAGATACTTATTCTATGTTCCGTTATCTCATAAATATTCTTTATAGATCCCATTAGAAAAACCAATAAAAAGTAGTTACATCTTCATTGTTATTATAATGCAATAATAGAAAGGGGGATAATGCACGAACCCTTAGCATGTAGGATACTAGTTCTAGTTTAAGACCCTTTGTCCAAACCTGCAGTTTATTTAAGAAATGGGGGAGATGGTTTGTAATAAGTTGAAACGTAATACAAGGATAAAAGAGATGGACTCATTGTATAATTTATCTAAGGGTGCATGTAATTCTCCAGCCCAAACGTCAAGATGAGATTGTTAAATATTTATTAGATCAGATCAGTTACTGAGACTCAGGCGGACAGTTCATGTAATAGCTTTACCATGAATTACGCACGACCAGTTTAGAATACATTCCATTAACTCGAAACCATCACAAACAGACCGATTAGACACGACTTTTTACTGTGGGAATAGAAGAAGCTAAGATATGCTGGACCAAACTTCGATTTTCTTATAGGTTTAATTCTATATACATTTGTACAATAAGCTTTTAATTCTTTGAGATAGAATGAAGATCATTCGGAAATGATATAAATCCAATTAAATTGTGAAATTAGTGATGTTTTTGCTTTATTATGTCTAAAATAGTAGCATTTGAGCTTACCAATTGGTTTAATAGACATAATATTATGCAACAAACAAATAATATAAGCGTTATGAGAAGCTGACAAAAAAACACAACCAACAACCTCATTAAGTACTATCCGTTAAAGCTTTAAAGTAAATATCTATCTATTTAGAGTTTTATTTATAATTTAGACAGTAAAGCTAATGTATGAGCCAGAAACCTCAGCACTATAAATGGCATTTTACTACGTTTTTATTAGCTTGCATTCTTGTTTGTTTGTTTGTTCAGTAAAAATCTTGCAATCGATTTCTAACTAACTTCCCGAGTAGCTAGTCATATTAAACTTTTAGAATAGTTAAGAACACGTTCACAATGCATTATTTTAATATTTTTATCCATCTTTCAGCAAAATTTAATTCTTTTTCAGCAAATTGTACTGTATGGAAATTTAGTTCGGAAAAAATCCGTAAGTTATTTTATTTGTTTTGGCATGTCCCATATTTACAATCTTCATTTGGAAAGGTTTCAAATTTATGATTTATGACAGATAAATTAAAAACGTAGTGTATAAAAAGTTCTTTTTGTCTTGCAATTATATTCTCTATATTTTTAAAACGATAACTTTGAAAAACAGAACGCTGTTTTATTCCCAAATTTTAACTTTTATTTGATAACTTTGATTTTCTTTTCAAGGAGGAAAACTAAGGAAAAAAATAATCAATATTATTTAGTGAATTGATATTTAAAAAAAAAATCATTTTTCTTTTTATTGTTGTGTTATGACAAATAAGGAACATTAGATTACATTTGTTTCTCAAATTTTTGTATTTCCTTAAAATACCAAATAAACTTAAAATTTCAATAAATACAAAGAAACAGTCTCTTTTTATTATTATTACTGGTCTTATATTACTTTGCTTTGTAAGTTTCATCGCACACCTATTACCCCAATTTTGAACCACTTCCCGTCATTCAATCTTC